>PVKH010006903.1:6999-20738 GCA_004027955.1 Chaetophractus vellerosus | reverse complement strand
ACCTCCCACTACCGAGGCCAGGACGATGTTGGAGACTTTCTTGACTTCATCAAAATTTAAAGTTTTTGCTCATCAAAAGACAGCATTAAGAAATGAAAACACAAACCACAGTCTGGGAGAAAATACTCACAAACCACATATATTTGAAAAAGAACATGTACCCAGAATATATAAAGAACTCCTACAAAGTTAGTAATGAGAGACAAGTAGCAGAATTATGAAATGTGCAAAGGAGTTGTCCAAGCACTTCACAAAGGAAGTGCTAAGAATGGCTAATAAGCATATGAAAATGCTATCCATGTCTCTCCCCTTTCCTCCAGGGCTCTCTCTCAGCCTCCTGGGGGCCTCTTTCTGTGCCCCTGGCTCCACTGATTCCGACTTCTGGCCTCTGGGATCTCTATCTCAGCCTCTCAGGGTTTCTCTGTCTCTGCCATTTTTTTTCTTGTGTGTGTCTGTGTCTGCAGCTTTTTCACTCCCTGGTCTAGAAAGGACTCCAGCAAGAGGACCCAAACCCACCTTGGGTCATGCCTCACTGAAGTAATCCGATTAAAGGGCTCCAATGGAATGTAATCCAATCATAGTCCCACAGCCACAGGAACGGATTAGCTTCAAGAACATGATCTTTTCTGGGATCCATAAAAAGCTTCAAACTATTACAAGTAGTGAGAAAATGAAACACCATCCATTCTCCATGGAAATGCTTTTGCACCTTTGTGAAAAATCAATTGCCCGTATATGTATGCTAATGTAGTTTTTAAGGTTAAACCAACTTTACATTCGTGGGATAAAATCCATTTGGTCATGATGTAGCGTTTTTATATTCTGTTGGGTTCAATTTGCAAATTTTTGTTCTGAATTTTTGCATCTACATTCGTGAGAGGTATTGGTGATTAACTTTCCTGTATGTTTTTGTATCATTTTGATATTAGGGATATGGTGGCCTCATAAAATGAATTAGAATGTATTCCATCTTCTCTGTTTTCTGAAAGAATTTTTGTGCAATATTAGTCTTATTTCTTTCCTAAATGTTGTTAGAATTCTCAAGTGAGGACATTGGTGGTCTGAAGCTATTTGGGAAATTTTAAAATTACAAATTCAATTTCTTAAACACATCTGTTGCTATTCACGATTTCTATTTCTTCCCTTGTCAGTTTTGGCAAATTACATATCTTCAAGGAATTTGCCTATTTTTTCCAGTTGACATATTTATTGGTAGAAAGTTTTTCATAATATACCTGTCTGTAAACTTACCTGTGGTATCTATAATGATGACCCCCTCTTCAATGACCAATATCAGTCATTTGTATTCTTTCCTTTTTTTCTTGATCAGTCATACTAAGGGATTATCAATTTATTAATCATTTCAAAGAACAAATGTTTAACTTTACTGATTTGTGTTTTCTATTTTATTGGGTTTTGCTCCTATGTTTATTACTTTCCTTCCTTCTATTTACTTTTCTCTTAATCTGCTCTTCTTTTTCCAGTTCCTTGAAGCTAATCTTATTCATTTACTTTAAATCTTTCTTTTTTAATATATGTTTTTGAGGATAAAAATTTTTCTCTAAGCAATGGTTTAGTTGCATCCTGATAATTTTGGTATGCTGTGTTTTCATTATCATTATTTTCTCATTTCCACTGTAATTTATTTTTTGATCCCTATATATTTTAAAGTGTATTGCTTAATTTCTAATTTGGGGCTATTATAGTTATCCTTTTGTTATGATTTTTAATTTAATTCCATTGTGATAAAAGAAAAACTCCAGAAGAATTTGCATTTTTGAAATTTATTACAATTTTTTGTAGACCTGCAAATGATCTATAGTGGTAAATGTTTCAAAATTACCTGAAAATAATGTATATCCTGCAGTTAGTGGTTGTAAAGATCCATAAACAGATATTAAGTTTTTAAATAATACTCTGGTTTCTCTTCAGAGCGAATAAATCTTTCGTCTTTTACTAAAAAAATAAAAATAAAAAAAATAATAATAAGTTTTTTAATAGTGTTGTTCACATTTTCTATAGTCTTAGTTTTTTGTGTAGAACTGTTCTAATACTTGCAGAGAGGAGTGTGTTAAAATTTCCAACTATGATTATGTATTTATCTATTTCTCCTTTCAGTTATGTCAATTCTTGCTTAATTTATTTTGTCATTATTACAGGTATATGTATTTAAGAATGTTAGGTCCCCCTGTGAATTGACTGTTTATCTCTGACAATAATTTGTTTGATATTAATATAGTTTACTAGTTTTTTTTTTGGTTAGTGTTTGCACAGTAGATCCTTATTCATGCTTTTACTTCCAGCTTTTATCTGCCCTTATATTTAAAGTATGTCACTTGAAAACAGCATATAGTTTGATTTTGGTTCTTTATCTACTCTGACAATCTCTTTCTTTTAATTAATGTTTTCAGCACATTTATAGTTAATATAAATGCTGATCTGGTTGGGTTTAAATCTATGATATGGCTATTTGTTTCCTACTTTTCCCACCCAGTTATTTTTCCTTTTCCCCTATTTTCCTACCTTACTTTGGATAAAGTATTTTTTAGTATTCAATTTTTTCTTGTCCATTGGTTTCATAGCTATAACTCTTTGTTAATTTTTTAAAATGATTTCACTACTAGGTATAAAACATGCATCTTTTTAAAATATATTTTTAAATTTTTTTAAAGGTACTTAGATTATATAAATGTTACATAAAAAATATAAGGGATTCCCATATGCCCTGCTCCCTACCACTCTCACATGTTCCCACATTAACAACATCCTTCATTAGTGTGGTACATTGTTACAATTGATGAACACATTTTGGAGCATTGTCACTAAGTGTGGATTATAGTTTACATTGCAGTTTACACTCTTTCCCACACATTTTTTAAGTTATACAAGATATATAATGGCCAATATCTGCCATTGCAATGTCATTCAGGACAATTCCCAAGTTCCAAAATGCCCTTGAATTACACCTATTTTTCCCTCTTCCTCCCCTCAGAACCTCCAGTGGCCACTGCCTCCACATCAATGATAAAAGTTCTCCCATTGCTAGAATCACAATACATCTATAGTAGAATAACAGTAAGTCTACTCTGGTCCCTTGTTCATTCCCCAATCCTGAGGATTCTGAAATGCTGATGTCCACTCCTCCTCTAATTGAGAGGGGGTTTAGATCCCATGGGGCAGATGGATGGGACTATCTTGCTTGCATTTGCAGACTCTTTCTGTTCCTTGGGATGGTCATTGTCCATCATCATCTCCTTGTTAGTTGTCCTGGGTGGGTCCAATGAATTGGAGAGTAAATGTTGCAACTCTGTTGAGTTTTAGGGCCCAACTGGTACATGGACAGCCCAGAGATTTAAGTCTCTTGGACATACACCTATCAACTTCAGTACTAACTATAGGTTCAAATAGAAGGGGGCATAAGAGACATGTGTAGGGAAACTACAACTGAGTCCAACTCTGTCACACTGGGGAGAATAAATTCCCAAGTAGGGCCCACTGACAGGGCACCAAACTCCTGAGCTCTCTGCCCTGCCTATATAGTCTACATGTTTCCAGAGCCCTCAGGAGCCCCACTATTTGAGGCAATATTTACTTTGGCAGTCAATGAGATCCTGCTGAGATGTGTATAAGCGTAACCTCTGGAATGACCTCCCAACTCACTTTGAAGTTTCTTAGCCATATAAATTCATTTGTCTTCACCCATCCCCCCTTTTGGTCAAGGTCTTTTTCCAGTTGCATTGCTAGTTGGTTCTTGGTAGTAATCCCTCAGTGCCAGGGAGGTTCATCCCAAGGAGTCATGTCCCATGCCGGGGGGAAGGTAGTGCATGTATATGCTGAGTTTGGCTTAGAGAGAGGCCACATTGGAGCAACAAGGAGGCTCTCAGGACATACCTCTTAGGCACCCTATAATACTAGGCTAAGTTAAAATTTCAAAAGTAAAGTTTCATAAGTACAGTCATAAATATCAAGGGCCAGCCAATTGTCCAGCCTTCTTCACTTGTCACTGCGCCTGTACTCAGGAGATTCTTGCTGTCCCATTAGAGAATGTGGCAGAGTTCCCCAGGATGGGAATTCTATATTCTTAGGGTTATTGTGTAAATCTCCACCCACCGTGACAATGCCCTATGAACATTTAAACACATTCGTATGACTTATAGGTATGTCCCAGGTGAATCTCCTCCCATGCATCCCCCATCACTGACGCCCCACACCAATCATCCTCTCCTGCCACAGTTGTAACCCTTCTCTGATCCAAAACTTCTTCAAAAATGGAGCCAACAAAATACCAAATAAAAGTAATAAGAAAATGAAATAATAATGATGGTTTAAAATTAACAAATAAAATTAAATTTGAAATAATAAAAATATAAAATTAAAAAATTTTACATTATGTCTTTCATCACTGTAAGATCTGTTGTCTTGTATGTACAGTGACATTTTCTTCCATTTATTCCCCCAGTGTCTTTTTTTTTTCTCTTCATTTTGTCTTCAAAGAAGCTATAGGTTACAGAAAAGTCATGTTAAGAATATAGCAGATTCCCATTTACCCAATATCCTCCCCCTATTCTCCTGTCCCCTATTAATAACATTTTACATGTGGATGGTATACTTGTTACAACTGATATACAAATATTGAAACATTGCTACTAACCATGGTAAATGATTTGCATTATGGTTTACATTTTGGACCATATACTTTTATAAATTTTGATGAAACTTAACATGGCCTGTATCCATCATTGCAAGATCATATAAAACAATTCCATTGCCCCCAAAATGTCCCATGTTCCATCTATTCTATTCCTTTTTCTTCTTCCCCTTGGGACCCACGGCAACCACAAAGCTTCACTCCCTGAAGAACAAGATTCCTAGTTACTTGCAACAACATGAGGGCTTGACATACTGGTCTCTCCTCCCCTATTAGGCACTGCCTATGCTCTCAAGAGACTCCCCCTCCCCCCCCATTTGAGAACATAGCAGGACTCCCCAGGATGGGAAACCAACACCTTTCCACTCACTATGTGGGTTCCACCACTGATACAACACACCATGACAAGACAAACACTCACACACTTCCTAAAAGCCTGCCCAAGTACGCCTTGTCCCAAATGTCCCCCATATCCAACACCCTAAACCAGTAACCAAAATATGCATCTTTAACTTATCAAAATATATTTTGTATCAAAATCATGCCATTTCATATATACTGTAGGAACAGTATAATTTTATTTATCCCTCTCATTCATTTGTGCTATTATTAGTACATGTATATTACTTCTGAATATTCTAGGAATTCCACAATACATTATTTTTGCCTAAAACAGTCTACTTTTTTAATTAGCAAAAGAAAAAATGGCATTTATATTTACCTATATATTTAACATTCCCAACACTCTCAATTCTCTTTTTTTAAAATATTTTATTTGTTTATTTATTCAGCACACACCCCCACCCCGTGCCGCTTGCTGTCTGCTTTCTGTGTCCATTCACTGTGTGTTTCCTCTGTTTCTGCTTGTCTCCCTTTTTTGTTGTTGTTGCGTCATCTTGCACCAGCTCTCCATGGGCACGGGCCGTCAGCTCTCCATGGGCGCAGGCTGTCAGCTCTCCGCAGGCGAGGGCCAGCTTGCCCTCACCAGGAGGCCCCCTGAACTGATCCCAGGGTCTCCCATATGGTAGACTTCACTGTTTGGATAATTTTGATTGCTCTGTCCTTGAACTCATTAATCCTTTCTTCTACTGTGTCTAGTCTTCTATTAGGCTCATCTAATGAATTATTTATTTCAGATATCACATTTTTTAGTTTGAGAATTTCCATTTGGTTTCTTTTTAGGGATTCTATTTCTTTTCTGGAATGCTTCCTCTTTTCATCCACTTTATCCATCTTTTCCTCTAATTTCTTTAACATGTTTATAATATTTGTTTTGAAGTCCTTGTCTGGTAAATCCAACATCTGGGTTATCTGTGGTCTGCCTCTATTGGTTTGTTTCTTCTGAGGGCTGAATTTCCCTGTTCCTTCCATTATCTCATATTTATGACAGACATTGTATATGAAAGAACAGTAGAGCCTAATGTAGATCATAATTTTCTCAGAAAGAGCTTGCCCTTTCCTCTGTACTGTGGTGAGTGTAAGGGTTGAATAATTTGATCTACCATAAATTTACCTGAGTAGACAATAGGTTGTCATTTCATTTAACTTCAGGTTATCTCTGATTTTGAAGTCTGAAGGAGGACAGATCAGGCCCCTCTCTCCAGTCATGCTTTGTGACCTGATCACCATAAGGCTGTAAGATCTCCTTTGCTTTTCAGCTCTAGATTCCTATGCCACTGCTTACTCAAAAAAGTTGCACTGAAGAAAATGATGGATGGGGGGAAATAATTCTATATATGAGACTTATCAAGATTCCTTTATGCAAGCTACCCAACATGTATTTCTTATTAGGCTATCTGGTTTATCCTTGTCCATGCAAATTTTCTCCCCTATTACAGGCTATGCCCATCCAGGTATGGTATCAGCCTCTAGTCTCTACTCACCTAGAAAGGTCTTCCTTCACCCCTATATATGTCTTTGTATCAAAAGTTTTCCAATGGTTTTCAAAAATATGATTTTTAAAAATTCATCCCATGTTTTCTCATTATTATGGCAGGAGCAATGATCATTAGCAACCATCAACATCTAACCAAAAATGGAAACTCTGCTTTACATAGCTTGTTGCTGTATTATTAGGTACATGTAAATTTAGGTTTGTTATATCTTCCTTAAATTGCTTTGAAATTTCCCCTTTTATCTCTTGTCTTAAAGTGTACTTAAATATTTTAATTTTAACATTTTTCTATCCTGATATTTAAAGTGGTCTTTTATAAGCAGTGGATTGTTAGGTTTTTCTCATGTGACAATCTATGTCTTTTATTTGAACTGATTAGTCCTTTTATATTTAATGTACTTGTGAATATAGCTTAGTTTAAGCTTATCATCTTGCTATTTGTCCTATGTCTACTGGCCAAAGGGCAAGCTTACATGTCTTCTGTTTTACAATACTAGATAGGTGAAGTGTTCCCCAGTCAGATGTAATAACCATGCCGATAACACATTCATGTGAAGGAGACACAACCACTTCACATAAAGTCTGTTCAAACATTCCAATTATAACCCAAACTTTCACCTCAATCCCATCAACTGTTACAATCCCATATCTTCCCAATCAGATTATACCCCTTTTAGGACATCACCAACAGGTTTTGGAATCACAATGCACTGGGCTCCCATGTTAAGGAGCCCTAGAAAAGTCTCTTTTCCACCCCCTGGGTGAAAGCTAATAAAAATCACGTTTACAGAAGAAAACATAATAGAATATCTTCATGACCTTGGAGTAGGCAAAGATTTCTTAAACAAGATTAAAAAAGCACTAATCACAGAAGAAAAATGATAAACTAGATTTTATAAAAATTATGAAGTTCTGTTCACCAAAAGATATTTAAAAAGCAAATAGGCAAGCCATAGACTAAGAGATACTAAAATTCATATATCTTACAAGTAACTCAAATCCAGAATACATAAAAAACTACAAATCAATAATTTTAGAAAAAAAGACTAATAACCCAATATTTTAATGGGCAAAAAACTTGAACAGGCATATGACAAAAGAGGTAGAAAATCCAAATATCCAATAAGTATCAGGTGTGGAAATTAAATCCATAATGAGATACCATTACAAACTCACCAGAATGACTATAATTAAAAAGACTGAAATACCAAACATGGGTGAAGAAATACGGCAAATAGAGCTCTCATACATTGCTGATGAGGGTGTAAATTGGTTCAATTACTTTAGAAAACTATTTGTCAGTGTCTTCTAAGAGCCAAGAACCCTATTCCTAGATAGACCCGACATAATTCACTACATATATCCACAAAAGACATGCAAAATATTCATAACAGCTTTTATTTCAATAACTCCAAAATGGAAATAACCCAAATGTCCACTGTTACAGTTTGATGTAATTATGAATTCCAAAATTCGATATTGAATTATGCTTGTAAACTGATCTGTTCATCTGGGCATGATTGGGTTATGATTAGGGCATTGACTGGGCCACTGTCAGCAGGGCATTGAGCCCTGCCCCTTGGTGGGTGTGGTCTCAAGTATAAAAAGCAAGGCAAAAGACAGAGGGAGCAGATTTGAGAAGCAGATTTTTGAGAAGCATTTCTGATGTTGGAGAGGATGCCCAGGAGAAGAGAAATGAACCGTTCGCCTGATAGTCTGCAGCTGACCTTGTGGAGGAAGCACGAAGCTCGGAGAGAAACACAGCCCCCGGGAAGAGAGGAACCCAAAGACCTGAGACCTGGCAGACATCGGCAGCTGTCTTGCTCCAACACGTGGACTTTGGTGAGGGAAGAAACTTATGCTTTGTAACCTGGTAACTGTAAGCTTCTATCAATACCCTTTATAAAGACCAACCAATTATTGGTATATTTGCAAAGACACCCCTTTGGCTGACTAATACATCCACCAATCGTGGCATGTTCATTCAGTGGAATATTAGTAATAAAAATGAATTAATTACTGATACATGCCACAACATGTATGAATCTCACAAACATTATGTTTAGTGGAAAATGTAAGATACAGAGGAGTACATACGATATGATTCTATTTTATGTGAAGTTCAAGAAAAGGCAAAACTAATCTCTTTTGGTAGAATACAGATTATTGACTATGTCTATGGCGCAGTTGCTGACTGGGCAGTGGCACAGGGGAGCTTGCTGGGGTGCTGGAAATGTTCTAGATCTTTTTTTTTTTTTTTAGGAGGCACCAGAGATTGAACCCAAGATCTTGTACACGTGAAGCACACACTCAACCACTGAGCTTTACCTGCTCCACTGTTCTAGATCTTGATCCTAATCTCAGTGAGGTACACCAGTGTAGAATATGTAAAAATTTATTAGGCTATATATTTAATATTTGTACATTTCATTCTATGTAAGTTACATTAAAAAGAAAAGAGTTAGGAAATACCCAAATGAGCAGGTTCTTTTGCCTACCTATCCATCATCAGCCCAGTCAGCTCAATAGTCCAAAAACTACCTTCATGATCACCCTCACTTTAGCAATCTAATTTTCTCACACATTGGCTGAAAATGAAGCTGATCAAATACTTGCATCTCATGTATCTCTGTGTAGAAAAGGCCATTCCAGACACACTTTTCCATGTCTGCATAGATATCATGGAACTATTGGTGAGTCAAAAGACATAATATTTTATTTCAAACAGTTTAATTGATGAGTGTAATGTTTTGAAATCTAATTTAGAGCATTAACATGTAAAAATAAATGAGATTTCATGCCTAGACTTTGCTTGAGTAAGGGTGGCAGGATGGGTGGTGGTGCTCAGATGATTAAAATAGCCCTGGCAGGGATCCAGGAAGATAAGGAATCGTGACATGGAAACACTGGCTTGGGGGTTGGAAGACCTGGGTAGGTCCCAGAACCTCCCCTGGGGCCTGATGCCTTGGCTTCCTGTCTACTCTCTCCATCCCTCAATCCTTGAATCCCACATCTGTATCAACCTTCAAACGTATGGATATCTGCTTCAGCATTTCACAGTATTTGTGGAATGACTTGAGTCATTCCATATTTTTTTAAATGTTACTAGTGAATATGTATATATACAGGAAGCAGGAAACTGACAAGAGTGACAAAATAGATTTGAAAATGAATCAGATAGAACTCTTAGGGGTGAAAATACAATTTCATAACTGATTTAAAAATTCAGTGGACACAGCAGAACACTTTATAATAGCAAAAGGTTGGAAACAACACAAATGTCCATCAACAGGTCATTTAAAATCATACAGATCTATAGTTCCTTATGTGCAATTTTAAAAATCCAAGAAGTTCTGAAAACTGAAAAAAAAATTTTTTAAGTATGCAGCAAACATATTGGGTGTCAACAACTTCATCTGACCTGACCTGAGACTATTCATAGATTTAATTGGCCAATTATTGTGAATATCTATAAGTTTTCCTATAGATATATTAAAGTATTTGATTCTCCAGATCCAACAATCATCTGACTTAAGCAAAATAGAATCCAAGGGAATGTATATCAGAATGCTGGCTGTCATCAAAGATTCATTTTCTGTTTTGCCTCAGTTCTGGATTGTCACAGAGTGAAAGAAAAACTTCTATCTCATTTCACATTTAAGCTACTATATTTTGGTGGCTCTGTTATAGCAGCTCAGTCTATACACTAAATAACATAGAAGGCTTCTTAGTTTATCTATATCCTTTCCCTTATAAGCTAGGTAGCTTATAAGGAAGTATTCACACTATGGGCCAAGACAAAGCACTCTGGCTAAGTTCCCTCATTCATTCTACAAATATCGACTGGCTGCTCTATTCTGTGCTGTTTGATCCCTCTTACACAGAACTGAGGTTTCAGTGCAGCACGTGGACTTTGAAATTGGACAGACATGGCTTTGAAATCTGGTTTTTAATACTAAGTTTGTGACTTTGGGAAGGATGTGTAGGCTCTCTAAGCCTCTGTTTAATCATTTATAAAGCGGGGTTAGTCACATATATCTCATAGGGCTAAGTGAGATGATGTATATAAAGCAAATAATAGGAAGCAGCATTCAATAAGTGTTTTGTTGCTATTTTTAATTCTAGGAAAAAGTAGGAAACTGTCAGAGGACACCAGAGGGGAGGTGTTATACAAGAGATGGACCTTAGTGTTGCTTCTACGTTGTCTACCTTCACTCCCGCCACACACATGATTTCAGGGATCATGAGAGTTGCTCTGAATTATGAAATGATCCTTAACAGAGAGACAAATGAGAAATTTCTCAAGTTCTTGAAGGAGGTAGGCTCTGAATGGGGTCTTTACATTCTTTCCTTCTACCCATAGTTTTGGGTTTGCCTGAACTAAAACCAAATGCACTTGTTAAAACTATGTGTTCTTTTCTAAATTCAGATAGATTGGGGCAGCTGGACAGCAGACTGAGCTTCTGCTTCATTAAATATGTGTTCACTGAAAAACTCTGCCAAGCCCTCCCCTCTGGCCTTTCTGCCACAGGCTATCCTTCCCTCCCACTGTGGGGCCAGCTGCTCCAAGGAAATGATGCAGAGAGTCTTCAGAGGCCAGAGGCCCTTCCTATCCCTCACCCAGGCCAAAGCTAGATACATATTAAAGCAGAAACCAGCTCTACCTGTGGCCACTGTGCCAACTGGCTCCCAGCCCAAGAATTCTGATTGGTCTGGGGTGCAGCCTGAGCATAGGGGACTTTTTAACCTCCCCAGGTGATTCTAATGCAAGGAGCCAAGGTTGAGATTGGCCCATTTAAATTAAGGTATCTTTTCTTTCCTCATTTTAGTAAATCATTCATTCATGATAAACAATTAAATAAGAGAATGTAAGTAAAAAGGCTTTTAAAAGCTATAATGCTACCTAAACTCATCAGAACCTTCAGCGTGGGGACAACAGGCTGATTTTGACCAGGCTCTCAAATTCTAAGAACGCTGACATTTTATCTATTGTTCAGCGGCATATTTGTGCTTGCGAGTAGGATGAGCCCTTTTGTCACAAATACTGATTTCAGATTGATCTACTTCCTTCAGGTTTTTTATAATATCTTTATTGCACAAATTTCAAAAGTTGTTGCTGGCCACTCATGGATATTTTCAGGTGAGCAAGTGATTTGAAGGCAGTTATGGTTTCTGTTTCTCCCTCCACAACCTTCTCTCCCCAGAAAACACAGGGAGATATTGTTTTTGAATGGCTCACCATTCCATTTCTGAATCTTAATGCTAATAACACTGTTTAGCAACTCACACTGCTTTGAGTCACCTTTTAAAAATATTTTTATAGCCAACTTTGTAATACATTGTAATTTTCCACACATTGTATATAAGTTTAAAAATGTAAGTACTTTACACTCATTTTTTTCACCAGTGAAACCATTAGGACATGGCACTTTCTTTTTCAGAAGGTTATTAATAATTGATTCGATTTCTTTCATAGATATAGGCCTATTTGTATTATCTAGTTCTCCTTCTGTAAGTTTTGGTAGATTGTGTCTTTCAAGGAATTGGTCCATTTCATTCAAGTTACCAAATTTGTGAGCATAGAATTATTCATAATATTCATGTATTATCCTTTTAATGACCAAGGGCTCCATAGTGCTCTCTTCCCTCTTTCATTTATAATATTAGTAATTTGTGTCTTCTCTCTTTTTTTTCTTGGTTAGCCTAGCTAGAGGTTTATCAATTTTATTTCTCTTTTCAAAGTACCGACATTTAGTTTCCTTGATTTTCTCTATTGATTTTGTGTTTTCAATTTCATTTATTTCTGCTCTAATTTTTATTCTTTCTTTTCTTCTGTTTACTTTAGATTTATTTTGCCCTTCTTTTCAGTTTCCTAAGGTGGAAGCTTAGGTTATAGATTTTAGATCTTTCTATACGCATTCAGTGCTATAAATTTTCCTCTAAACAGTGCTTTTGCTGCATCCCCCCAATTTTTTTTTTAAAGATTTATTTATTTTATTACATATCTCCCCTTCCCCCCTGTTGCGGCGACGCACCGAGACTTGGTCACTGCGCAGGCGCGGCTTTCCCCGCTTGTGGGCGGCTTCTGCTTCTATTCACAGCCAGCTCTTGCTTCAGTTCGCGGGTGGCTGGCTGCGCTCCATTCGCGGGCAACCTGCCCTGCCCGTGGCGGCTTTGCCCTGTCCGTGGCAGCTTTTTTCCCTGCCCACGGCGGCTCTGGCCCACCCATGGCGGCTTGCCATTCTCAAGGCAGTCTGCCCGCTAGGAGAGGTCCCCGGGAACCGAACCCGGGGCCTCCCATGTGGTATCCCAGCGCGCTCTTTATCCACTGAGCTATCTAGCCGGGCCCTCCCCCAAATTTTGATAAGTACAATTTTCATTTTCATTTAGTTCAAAATATTTTTAAATTTCTCTTGAGACTTCTCTTTTTTCACAATTGTGTTATCTAGAAGTGTGTTGTTCGATTTCCAAATATTTTGGGGTTTTCCAGCTGCCTTTCGGTTATAGATTTCTAGTTTAATTCCACTGTGGTCCAAGAGCACACTTTGTATGATTTCTATTCTTTTAAATTAGTTAAAGTGTTTTGATGGCCCAAAAACTGGTCTATCTTGGTGAATGTTCCAGATGAGTTGAAGAAGAATGTGTGTTCTGCTGTTGTAGGATGAAGTATTCAATAGATGTCAATTAGATCCAATTGATTGATGGTGCTGTTAACGTCAACTATATCTTTACTGATCTTCTGCCTACCGGATCTGTCAGTTACTGATACAGGGGTGTTAAAGTCTCCAACTATAATACTGGATTTGTCTATTTCCCCTTGCAGGTCCATCAGTTTTTGTCTTTTGTTAGGCACATACACATTAAAGACTGTTACATCTTCTTGGCCAATTCACCACTTTATCATTATGTAATGCCCCTCTTTTTCTCTGATAATTTTCCTTGCTCTGAAGTCTGCATTGTCTGAAATTAATATAGCTACACCAGCTTTCTTTTGATTAGTGCTAGCATGGTACATCTTTCTCCATTTATTTACCTTTAATCTATTAGGTTTTATATTTAAAGTGGGTTTCTTTTTTTTTTTTTGGTTACATATCCCCCCGTTTCTGCTTGCTCTTGCTGTGTTCATTTCTCTGCATTCTTCTGTGTCCGCTCTGTCTCCCCCCGCTGTGGAGACGCACCAAGTCAGGTCACCGCACA
>PVKH010006902.1:0-20647 GCA_004027955.1 Chaetophractus vellerosus | reverse complement strand
TAAGATTTATTTATTTTATTACATATCTCTCCTTCCCCCCCGCTGCGGCGACGCGCCGAGAGTGGTCACTGCACAGGCGCGGCTTTCCCCGCTTGTGGGCGGCTTCTGCGTCAGTTCACGGCTGGCTTTCAGTTCGCTGGTGGCTGGCTGCGCTCCATTCGCGGGCGACCTGCCCTGCCCGTGGCGGCTTTTGCCCTGTCCGTGGCAGCTTTTTGCCCTGCCCATGGCGGCTCTGGCCTGCCCATGGCGGCTTGCCATTCTCAAGGCGGTCTGCCTGCTAGGAGAGGTCCCCGGGAAACGAACCCGGGGCCTCCCATATGGTATGCCGGTGCCCTATCCACTGGGCTATCAAGCCGGCCCCAAGATCAAGTCTTAAACTGGGGCAACCATGGCAGACTTTGATAGTGGCTGAGAAGGGAAAGCTGTGTCTGAAACTAAGTTTTAGAAGAATGTTCTAAAGTGCCTTTAATAAAGAATTTATTCCTAGCAACTATCCAAACATTTCTAGTCACATTTAATGGAAAAAAAAACACAAATCATTTGATTTATATGTTTTTGAGAAAACTTGGTACATTGAAATGCTGACCACCACCTTAATATTAAGCTTTTTCATCCTACTTCTTGTGGCAATTTTTCCCTAGTTCTCTTACTTTTAAAACAAAACAGAATCCTTTGTCAGTGAAGCATAGTATGTTATATAGGTAGATTTTTTTTCCTTATGCTTGAAATTCATAACTCTTACTAGGCAATCCAGTTGAATTATATTTCCATATGGTTAAAGAGAATAATAATTGGTGATTGAGAAAGATAAAAATATTTTCCATTCAACCATTAACACCAGAACACATATTTGTTTTATTTGGCAATTGGCCTTCGCTTTCTAAACTCCAAAGCAATGATAATTTAATAATATAAAACACAGTTCAGCAATGGGGGAAAAAAATTACTCTACTGTACCAGAGCCTCTGCACAATTTAAAATCTTCTCATTTCTCCATCAGAAAAAAAAAAAAAACAAAACAAAACACAAACAAACAGAAAAACCCACAGAAATCCCTTTGGTCACAGGAGGAAATGGTTTCTGAGTCCTCCCTGGCAAAAGAAATTAAACCCTCCCATCATGTATTCATGAGAGCCCTGCTAAGGTCATTTAGCCAAGTTTGTCAATGTTCAGTTTCTGTGGCAGTTTTCTCTTTAAGCAATTTTCAAAGAAAGATGGTCTCCATCTACTCTCACCGTTTTAAGCAAGAAAAGCAGTTGTGAAAAGCACTTGGAGGTGGGATGCTTTTTGGTTCTCCTTGTTGCTTTCCCCTTTCCAGAATCAGGGTTCACCTTTTGCGACTTCCTGTTTTCCTAAGTTATATCAACACCAGCGGGTTTTTGTGCAAATACTGATCCTAACCATTGGCTTTAGCAGGTCCAATGTACTTAATACAATACCAGATCACAGACATTTACTGAATCAACACATTTTTATCAATGTATTGCTCTGTAACTTGTAAATAAACCATATTTACCTGATTCTGACTTCAAAATTCTGCTTCAAAACTTCCTTCTTCCATGAAACTTCATTCCATTTCATTCATCACTCATTTCCACTTATCCAGCAAGATCAGCCCCTTCACCATTCTTTCCCATATAGGCTTCCCTGCGCTAAGAGTATCTGCAGCCTTCTTTAAAGTATGCATGTGTGTGTGTTCTTGCTAACTCCCTGAAAGCACACACAGCCACTGCTCAGTGATATTAACAAATGTTTATGAATAATTTTTAAAGCACAGTTAATGCTGATGTGTACGCAGACACTTAAACTCACCTGTCGCTGGAACCTAACCAGGAACATTTATAAACAATATGGAATGGACAGAAAGTTTCAGTGGTTTTACAGCCCAGGATAAAGTAGAACAGCCAGAAAAGAGGAGGGAGGGTCTCTGGATTAAAGCTGCTTGGAAAATCCAGGCTGTTTTTTGCAATTGCCTTGCGTCCTCACATCTTCAAGCTTTGGGCAGTGATTCATTCCCCAGCTGTTGTCTGGATTTGGTTATGGTATCAGAGTGAGAGGATGCTTGGTACAGACTTATTTTCTCTAGTGTAAAAAGGCCAGAGACAGAATATAAACTCATGTCTGCATGCCCCCAGGAAAGCAATTTGTGCGGGGGCGGCAGGGGGGCCATTCTGGGAGAGAGATAGAGAGCTTGGAATCCTCAAGAAAATCTCTGTATAATGAGGAAAGAAAAAAAAAATTCCTTTTATGTTCCCATTGGATTTTATTACACTTCCATATGACAGGCAAGAGGCAAAAGTAGAAATTAAGGAAGATTTTATTTTTTCCCCAGCATCACTCACCAACTCACCGACACTTTCAGCATTTAGAACCTTCGGCAATCCAATCTGTCTCTCCATCTGTTCCCTTTGCCTCTGTTTGGGAACCAGGCCCTGACCTAAAGACACACACACACCAAACACACGCTCCAAGGCCCCCATTCCAGAACCACCCAGCTGGATTTACATGTGTGGACCATAACCCACTTGCCAAGTCCTAACATGGGGGTGATTTTCTTCTTGGAGAAAGAATTGCTGATGCCATCCTTTGCTATTTTCCCAGATGTATCTGCATTTAAGTGGGATACTTAATAGGTAAAGGTAAATTTTAACGGCAAGGACAAATAGTGGGATAATCATTTTAAGCAGGCATTTTCTTCAATTCTATTAAAATTCATAAGATTTTACTGACTATTTTCAGGAATGCAATGTGTGGCAGCTGAAGGAAATAATAGCAAATAATGTGTTTTCTATCCACAAGGAGCTCATAGTGTATAATGGGATATATAAGGTAAATGAAGAAAATGCTAATTAGAGGTGTGTATCACGCTGAGGGAAAGAAGAGGAGGGGGGGTGTGGATTCTAGCAGAATTCTTCACTGAAAAGACAGTGAAGCTCCAAGGAGGAGGAGGCATTTGAGGTGAACCCAGGCTTGGATCAGTCACTGCCTGACTCATGGAGATGAGGGAAAGGGCAGGATAGACAGAGCCAGAGTGAAAAGTGTGCTGCAACCAACTCTTTGCTCCTCCATCAAATGCAGTTATCTTAAAAGGTAGCTATCAGGTCTTCTAATTCTTTTCAACTGCCTTAAGTACCCTGTGTGGAGGAACTCACTATCTTTAGATAATAAAACCTGTCAAACAATTGACTGAAAGCTGCCAAGACAGCATTCCAGTGTATCCATAGCCAGAAGTCTGTGAAGGCCTCTTGTCTCACACAAGATATGAAGTTTCTTTGTATGCATGTCCCATCCATACTTGAAACAATCCTATTTACAGGGGAAATCAGGGTTTTAATGCTAGAAAATGTGCCCTCCTAGACTTCCTACCCCAACTGAGGAATGTTGCTCACAAAAGCCAAATCTTGCTAATATACAAAGAGGCCCTAGTGAATGCTTGCACAATATCCCAGTGTTTAAGAATCAGTCTGAAAGGTGAATTCTTTTAAACATTACCATCAAGAAATGTGAGCGCTCCCTCAAGCAATTTAGTGTGCAATTCCAAAGGCATTTACCATATAGACTTATTGGCTGAGGCTACAGCCAGCTTAGGGAGCTGACTCAGTCTAAATAAGAAAACAGTAGGATAACAGTCACAGATATAAATTCAAATGAGCAATATTTGAAGATAATGTATTGTGTATAATGGATTTCTTTCTTGAAAAGGAACTTTTATCTCATATTTTTCCATGAAATCTAGATGGAATATTGTGGGGAAAGCAGAAAAATATATTTTTAAAGTGTAGAAATTTCCATATACTTATTTTTTTTTTGAAGAGAGAAAAAACCTCAAGTATATTTTCAGAATTCTTCACATTTTTCTTTGCTTCTTGGTGTTTTTGGCAGATTTTGCTTTTGCTTGAATATACTAATGACCATATCTATTTTTCAAATTACATATAAAGTCACACAAACCTGTTCTGTATTAGAACAGGGAATTGATCTAGGAAGGATGTTGGAAATCATTTCCACATTCCATTTAACTGTATCTTAGCATTGTTGGACAATTAATGCACTCTTCAAATAGAAATCTGAACTGCACGGAAAACAGAGAAGGAACTTGGAACATTTGTTTTAATAATTTAAAAAATACTTCTCTAGTTTGGGTTGGAGCATAAAACAGGCATGGAATATCGGTCATGTAGACAGATATAATAAACCTCACAAGAAATGGAACACCTTCCTAAAAATAGTTTAAACTCCTTTATATTTTAGACACTGACACAAAGTGGAAAATGATGGCCAGAGATAATGATATTGCAATATTTATTTTTAAATAGTTTTATACAAAGTAGGCATTTAAACAACTATTGCTACATCTCTGTTTATTACCATAGTATATTTACAACTTTGTTGTAATGTGGAACAAACTTTTCTATTCCATGTGAGCAAAATTGGAATTCTTTGTTCTCCTGCTTTGTATATCAGCAATAGGACTTGAATTTCTTGATATAATGTTTTATTTCACTTTGTTATACTTTGACCATTAAAAGAGCAATTTCATTGAACCAAATTCAGAATACTTCCACCTTAAAGATATTTTTCTATTTTAACAATAAAACTGTAAAAAATGTTCTGGGTCTCCAAAATCTAAATGAGTGGTCATTCCTTAATTAAGTACACACAGACAATTTCACAGATTTGCCAGGAATTTCTACTGAATTGTGTACTGCCAGCTGCCGTGACTACAACAAGCGGAGATGCGTGCTAAAGGCAAAGAACAGAGGTTCTGAAACCAACCTAAAATCATATGATCTTGACTTTTACCTTTACAGTATGAATGGTACTTTGGAAAATGTAGTATATGCTTTTAACAGTATGCAAAAAATTCTGATTCAAAGCAAAAGAGCTCCAAGCAGGCAGGCAATACTAAGCAGATTCACTTATTATCCAATGTGAATTCAGTCTCAGTGGTGACATAAAAACCATCTCCAAGTGTTTCCTTCAATTACAGCATAGTATGATATAGCAAAGGAACCATGTCTCCATGCTTGATATTTTCATTTCACTCAACAAGCACCAGATGTGCTGCATGGTTCTCAGGACTCTACTAGTTAAACACCAGTTGTGAAATATAACGAATAACATTGTGACACAGATTCTGGGAAGCTAGTACTAACATCATTCCCACTCATTCGTTTATTCATTCCCCTTCTACTGATCACCTACTATGTGCCAAATATAGGTGCCAAGGATGAAAGCATGTTCATGGTATAGAAATGTGAAGGACTCCAAGCTAGGTAGCAAAGTGAGAAGTGCTGCCAGAACCATGAGCAGCTCACAAAGGAAGCATAGAAGGCAGGGCAGCCTTTACTGATAAGATAAGGTTTAAACTTTTCAGAAGGCAGACAAGGGAAGGAAAAGCATTCCTGAAACAAGAATAGCATTGGCAAAGGCATTGGGGTATGAAAGACTTTGGCCTTTTGAAGAAACTGAGTTGTTTGGTTTCCAAATAAGATATAGTATAGACATTCAACAGTGTGCCTGATATGAATCTAGTTTACTGTAAGGGACTTTTGATTTAACCTGCAGTCTATATAAACCCTTGTGAAAATAAACTTCAATGTGTATATGCATGCCCAAAAAAGTATACTTAAATCTTTAAAAAGTAATAATAATATTATACATGTAAGTACAACACTTAATAAGTTCCAAACAGTGGGATATGGAAGATTAAAAAGCTGATTATTTCTGATACTTGAGATGAAATGAATGTAGTGATTAGAAGAATAGGGTTTAGTTGCTGATTGGCTTAGTGTCTTCACTAGTAAAATCGGTATAATAATATTAATGCCACGGGGTTATTGTGAAGACTAAAAGTATATACTTTATTTTGGAATCTATCAAGATCTCAACAAATGTTACCTTATTTAAAAGAATTGAAGTTTATTTTTTTCTGAAATATAGCAATCAATTTTTCGACTCTGATAAGATTTTGAAAATTTTTCTAATTTATTGTGATTTGAGTGACTTCACATAATGCAGTATACAGGGCAATGGAACCAATATACCAATATTTCATGAATGTGTTTTCAGGAGCTAGGCCATTATTGATAGAATTCCAAAGACCAGTATGTCAGTTTTGACATACCCCGAAGTGTTTATGTAAACATTCAAAAACAGTGGTGCAGAGTTAGAAGGATCACAGTCCACAAGACCACCCTCACTTCTGACACCAATTGCAAGTTGAAAGGTCTCCAAGACCATTGTTCGTTTCAATAATTCACTAGGAAGACTAACAGAGCTAACTGAAAGCTGCTATACTCATAGTTATGGTTTATTAAGGATAGAGATTAAAATGAGTAAAGGGGAAAAGGTTCATAGATCAGAGTCCAGGGAAATTCTAAACATGGAAATTCCAGTTATGTTCCCCTCATGGAGTCATGGATGGCGTTACTTTCCTGTAATCAGTGTGAGACAATATGCTCAGAATATTGCCAACAACGAAGCTCACTCAAGTTTTACTTCCCAGAGTCTTTATTGGGGCTTGATCCTATAAACCTGGTTGGCTGCTGATGGGCTGGTATTCATCTCCAGCACCTCCAGAGGTTGAGCTGATGCTGATGACCCAAAGCTCTTGGGCAAACAAAGACATTCATATCTGGCATGACATTCCAAGAGTTTAAGAGATTACCTTCCAGAAGCCAAGGGAAAAGACCAGATCTCTCTTTAGGCAAGGTTAATTTCTTAACTATACAGTTGGTCTTCCTAAAGATTTGTTGGTTGTAGATTTAGTTCATGTGTTGATTGTATACTTTTTTCAGAAATGTTTACATTTCTTACAATAAAGGCATTATTTTCTCAAACTATAAGTTTCTTTCATATAAAAAAGATTAGAATTTATGATATTGATAGAAGGCTAATCCTAAGTATGCCTGTTATCCTTTCTTATGTTCAGATAAAATAATAAAACCATTCACTTAAACATTAACAAAAATTGTCCTATAATGAGAATGGTTCCCAAAAAAGTAAATCTATAACGTATTTCAGTGGTTGTCTCTTATCACTGAAGACAAAGTACTGCTGCTTTTATATTTCTGTCCTTAGAGCATAACCATAGTGCACATAGTAGGGAATTTTCTGCTAAGAGTTCCTCTTAAATCCAATTTAATCTGAATTCCATGTGTGGGGACCCAAACATGGGTTGTTGTTGTTTTTATGTATATTGTTTTTATGTACCTTTTCCCCTTTACTCATTTTAATCTGTATCCTTTAGCTATATGTACATTGTTTTATGTATGTTTATGTACATTGTTGGATAAAACCTGTCTTCTCTTTTAACAGATAGCAAAGGAGACTCTGAATCCTTCTGTAACTCTAATGAAAGGGAATGATCACCTAATAATAAGTGAGATAGGATTTTCCTTTAGTCCAGTGAGAGAAAGATTGCAGAAGAATTTGACTTAATTTAAAATGTGACATTTGTTTGCTTTTGTGGAACAAGAGTCATATCTACCACAGCTACCCTGACTCCATCAGACACAATTTTTCTCTCCTCTGTGCTCTTTTAGAACCATCTCCATATTCTACATATTCTATATTAGAGCATCGACATTTATTAAAATTTTGTGTTTATTCTAAGTCTTGGTACTAGACTAAAAGCATTGTTTCTTTTTGTAGAAATAACTCCTCCCCAGTGCAGAACATATTAAATAAATATTGAACTGAGTGAATAAATAAATAAACTAGGTGCAAGATAAGAGTATTCCAAAATTCTCCAATTTTGTGTTTTTATTTTTCATTTTTATACCTCACTAAGTAAATAAGGAGGAAAACTGATGAGCAGGAAACAATATTGGGAAGGACTTGTTTTTTTAATCTAGTTTCACCTTCAAAACAACCTTCCAAAAAGGTTATTTGGATTTTTACAGTTAAGAAATCTAAGGTTCAGAGATTAGGTAGTTTATTCAAGGTCATTTAGCCATTAAGCAGTAAAGTTGGATTTGGAGTAATTAGTTTCTGATTCCTAAGACCATATTCCTTTGACATTTCATTCTTTCCTCCTTATTTAGAATATCATATTTATATAGAATTTTTTCATCAGATTTTTTCTCTAGATTCTTATCACATTGTCAATACATTGCTCAATTTGTTGAAAATAGAGTATTCTCCTTTTCTCTCTTGTTTTTTTTTTTTTTTTTTTCTTTTCCCCAACTCTTGCTGCTCCTTCAGGGATAAAGCAGTTACTTCCTGGGGCCAAATGGAAACCTGTGGTGCTTGAACACAGGAAAGAAGCTGTGCTTCTTCCTCTCCCCCATTTCCTCCCTTGCATAAATCCTGGTTGCTCCAATGTTTATTCCGGCATATTTTTTCCACCCTACAGGGGGCAAAACCAGGTTTATTAAATCCTGAATCGTACTTATTATTGCTTAGAAAAAAATTTTAAAGAATATTTAATCTTGACTACTAGGGAAAAAAGTATGTACTGACACATGAAATGATCTCATCAGGGAAGTGTTGAAACCCCTATAATTTGAGTTACAAATTTAACGACGCACACCAAACAAATAGAAAGTGACTAAGGAATAAATGCATCTATAAATAAGGTCCATCACAATTTCTTAAGGGATTTTAAAATGTCTCCCTTTTTTTCCTGACCTTAAAGTATGTAAGTGGCATACAGTGGTCTTCTCAGCAGGAGACTCTTGCTACACTTGCAGATATATTCTTGGATTCCCAGTCTGTTTTCTCATGTGAGCAGAGCAGACTTCCCTGTTGATGCAAAGAGATGAGACTGAATTCCCGTGGGAATATTCAATGCATATTGTTATAATTGCTTCATTTCAAAATAATGTGATTTTTATTAGAGTTGAAAAAAACAAACCCAAAGTATCAAATGCAGCTCATCGTCTGTCATAGAGCTACAATGACAGAGTAAATGGATGAAATCAGCTTGCAAATTTCAAAAGTCCACGTTTTTGTTTTTTAAAAATCCTTCAGTATTCAACAATAAAAAGAATTGGCATTCAATAGGAGTTATTTCAGCAAGATTTTGTTTGGATACTAGCATTCATAGGTTCAAAACCCTAAGAAACATCCTTCCTAAAGCATTCTTTAAAGTATATTTTTAAATGACTGTTTAGGAAGAATGAATGTGCACTGGGGATTTCTTTTTTTTTTTGTAAATACTTTTGTTCTTTATATTTTTATTTTTTATATTTATCATTCTGTCTGAATTGAAGATGATTTATCATAGATATAGTCATACATAATTTTGGACTTTTTCTTTTTTTTTTCTTTCTTTTTTTTTTTTTTTTGGAGGAACATAACTATTATGCGTGGGCCCAGGGACTTTTTCTTCTTTGTGAAATTTCTAGGTGACTTTTCATTCATTTTCATGAGATGTGATGAATTCTCAAAGAAGATTTTTTTGTTGGAATGATTCATGGTCTAAGTGGAATAAAATAAGTAAAAATTAAATATAATGCTTAAACATTAGTGTCTCATATCATAAATGCTAGTTATTGTTTAATGTTTATGTGTCATGTAATTTACACATATATTTTTAAAAATTCTATACATATCAATATGTTTTAATCTCATCTCTATCATTCTGCCTCTAATTATCATTTAATATTTATAAACATATATTGGTTCAAATTATCTTCAAAAAATTATTTAGCAAATATTCTCTTCTCTGATAATTAATACTGTCAATCTTTTCCCCTTTAACTATTTTGAATTTTTTCACAACTATTTTTATACATAAAGTTTTGTTTTCATAATTTTGCAGTAATAAATATAATTTATACTTGTAGGTAGAATTTCACTATATGATGCAAAAAGGACTTCACTCCACATTACATCTAGAATTGTAACCAATATTTGAAATTTAATATTCAGATAATAAAAATGAATGCAAATGATATACATTGTTTATATCAATGCTGTTATGCTTTCAGATATGTCATTAGCATATGCAATACCTTATTATTGATTATGCACAGGTTCAAGGATACCAGGAAAATATCATTGAATTAAACATTTAATTATTTGATCTTGTAAAAACTGAAATTGCCAGTACAAGAAAGATTTTGACCAGAGAGTAGATAATAGAATATTCAGGCCAAATCCAAAATTTAGTAGATACTAAATAATTCTAGTTAAGCAATAAGATAAAACAGACAATCAAGAAAATAAAAATTCTGCCATGTAAAGCTATTAATACAAATTTTATATGCCTTTATTGCTAAACCCCAACAATCTCATTGGCATGCAGGGATAGGTGTGCAAATCGGGGGTTCAATCCTAATTTTCCATTCACTGTCTTATCTTAAGCTAGTTACCCAATCCCAATTCATCTCAGCTTCTTCATGGGCAAAATAAAAATAATAATGACCCATGATGCAGATTCATCGATAGGAGTTAAGATGGAAAAGATCCTGGCTTATAGAAAAAAATACATAGCAACTTGTTAGAGTCTATCACATTTAGCTAATAAATGATAAATGAGCACTTAATATATGCCAGACACTCTTCTAAACACTCTTCATATATTAAATATTCTAATTCTGAAAACTACTTTGTAAAGAAGACCCTTTATTATCATGATTTTTTTTTTAAAGATTTATTTATTTTATTACATATCTCCCCTTCCCCCCACTGCGGCGACGCGCCGAGACTGGTCACTGCGCAGGCGCGGCTTTCCCTGCTTGTGGGCGGTCTCTGCATCTGTTCACGGCAGGCTTTCAGTTTGCGGGTGGCTGGCTGTGCTCCATTCGTGGGCGACCTGCCCTGCCCGTGGCGGCTCTTGCCCTGTCCGTGGCAGCTTCTTGCCCTGCCCACGGCGGCTCTGGCCCGCCCATGGCGGGTTGCCATTCTCAAGGCGGTCTGCCCGCTAGGAGAGGAACCCGGGAATCGAACCCGGGGCCTCCCATGTGGTATGCCGGCGCCCTATCCACTGGGCTACGAGCCAGCCCCTATCATGATTTTTTAATGAGGAAATGAGGCACAGTGCTGTTAACTGTCCACGGTCACCCAGTTAGTGAGTGGCAGAACTCAGTTGTGAATACAGATAGTTTGACTTTGGAATTTATGCTTTTAAATTTTATGCTATACAATTACCTAAATGAAACAGAACACCAGTCATCATTTAAGTCAAGCATCTCAGTATTTCACTATCTCAATTATTTGTTAAAAATAAATTAGCACCAAGGGAAAAAAAGACTTCATAATAATTTTGTATTTCCAATAGTACGCATAAATTGAACATTACCATGCAGGATTTGTTGAAATTTCATCCTGTCCTTGTATTGGCCCAGCTGACTGAAATTCAAGATTCAGGATACCTTCCTAAAAACCTTGGTTAACAAGCAAAACAGAGCCTCCATAATGTTGTAAAGAATCTCCAGGATGGCCCCGATGACTCTCACATACAGAGTCTCGTCCTCTCTGTAGCCTTCTCCCACGATGAGTAGGGCTGGCTGTGTAACCAATAGGTTGCTGCAGAATCACAGTGAGTGACTTGTGAGACTAGGTCATAGAGGCACTGCTACTTCTGCCTTGCTCTTTCTGGAGGAAAGCTGTCATGTCTTGAGAACACTCAAGTAGCACTATGAAGAGGCCCATGTGGTGAGGAATTACCAGTTCCTGCCAACTGCTAGCATCAACTAGCCAGCCACCTCAGTGAGCCATATTGGAAGCAGATTCTCTAGCACCTGTCAGACCTTCAGATGACTGCATCCTTGTCTGACATCTTGACTGAAACTTCATGAGAAACTCCAAGCCAGAAGCACCCAGTGAAGGCAATTCCAAACTTATATACAGAAACTGTGTGAACAAATGTTTATTGTTATTATAAGTACTAAATTTTGGAATAAGTTGTTAGGCAAGATTAGATAACTAACACACTCAATTTGATTTAAAAAAAATTAAAACCTGGACAAGTTATTAGACCACCAAGAGTTAGCTCCTCAAAAAATAACATAAACCAGAATCAGAAACTTTGAAAAGTCCTTGTAGAGTATAACTAAGGGCTCACCATTCACAATACTGTTTTACATTTTGTGAAATTTTTTTCTTTTCTTTATTTTTATTGGATTTTCGTTAATAATGTGGTCTTACCTTAATAAAGAAAGTAACTGGTTTGAATTACAGAATATTAAGACATTTAACTAGTCCTATTCTGAATTCTAGCATCATGCATTTAGAGATGTCACATTTTAAAGAGGCAACTGGAATACAAATTACACAGATAAAGTATTTTGCAGAATTTTCATAATTTTCTTCAAGTTCCATCTCTTTCCCAGCATTTCAATACCCATATTCCATAATAAGCAATATAGAATTTACTAGAAGAAACTCAGGAGGGGAAACAATTGGCTAACTACATTACACAATTTTATGTTACCTAAATATAGCAGAATGTCCAGCAATAAAATGGCTACTCAAGACAAAAGGTAAACTGAGATAGTTATGACCGTGTTTTAGAACATACTGGACTTCATAGCAACTGTGACAGGAAAGCACATTATGTATTAACTCTATCCTGGATTCAAGCAGTGGGTGTTCTAGAGTTGACTCTTACAGGCTCACAGAGCCAAATGTTAAAAATTAGGAACTTTGTGAGAAGTTTCAAATCTGTGAAGATGGGAATATTTACACTGTGGAAATTGACAAAATCTACTACAAATCAGGATTTTGTTGTTGTTGTTGTTGTTAGATTTGTGTTGTTGTTGTTTATCCCTTTCCAAAGAACCATTTTACCAGCACACCACTGGCGACAAATTAAGTGAAGTTTAGTATTTAAAAAACTAGACAGAAACTTAATCTTGACTTCCTGTTTTCATAATTCCATAAAATTGAAAGATGACAATTTAGATTCTACATTTTATTTTTATTTTTTAATTTTTTTTGGTATTTGTATTTCATTCTCTTTACCCCCTCATCAAAAATAGTCAAATAGAGCTTTTCTCATTTTAGGTATGAATTTAATGGGGTTTTTCTAAGGTATAACAAAGGCAAAAAGTAATTTTTGATCAAAAGAAAGACATTTAATGTTCAATACAACAGATGTTCAAAGACAGCTTTCGAGTAAACATCAGTACCATCTGGATGACCTGTCATCATCTGCAGATGGGAAAGTGCTACTTATTAGTTTCTGTGAGAAAGATAGTGTAAAAGATCACAGTATCTGATATTAAATGATGTTTGCATACCAAAAGTAGACACAATTTTCAGATGTTCTTCAATTCACTGATTATGATTTATACCAAGAATTGTAAGTAAAAGAAACTCATATTATCTTTTATTGTTCATAAAAGTAAGTTATTTTCAAGGAAAACTTAGAAGTTTGTTAAGCAGTTATAGAAAATTGCCATATACTCACATATAATTTTCTTGTTAAAAAAGTTGTAAAATAGGAATATATGTCTAGAATGAAAAAGGCAAAAAAGACCCCATAGTCATGTCTAATAAGATGCATTACTTATTTAAATTGTCACACAGCTTCTACCGACATCTCCTTATGTGGGTTCTGAAAGATGTAAAGAAAAGGAAATCATTATTGTTGTTGTTTGCAGTGAGAAAATTTCCTATTTCAATATTCAGCAGTCTGTCTTACCACTTTCAATTTTGCTTCTATGATGAAATAAATTCTTAATGAGGAGAATAATTTTTTAAATTGAAAAAAATCTTTTTACAAGTCAGAAAAGCTAACAGGAGATGCAGTAACAAATATAAATAGAGTTGCCTTTTTGAAGTTTAGACTCTCAGATAGATCCATTCTAAACTAATGTATGGTAACCAGGTATTATTACTTATGCAATATCCACTCTGGAGATCAAGAAGAAACAATGGGGGAAAAAGGCAAACCATAATTATTTCTATAGTGATTTATTATCTTAAAATAAGGCTATTTTCAGAAAGTAATAACTTGGTTAGGAGTTCCCAAATGATTCTGAGTACTCAAAAATATCAAATTTCTATTTGTTTTTCCACATATTTGTACAAGAAATGGCATTTAAGGCACTTTGAAAGGAAATTTGGATTCACTATATAATATATCAGATATGCAGTCGATAATTATTTATAATATGTCATAAAGACAGTGAGTTTATATGTACATGTGTGCACATGCACAGAACAACAACAAAATGACCTTACTTAAGCTCCCTCTAAGGTATAAGCATTTGAGAGAAGATTCCATGTCTGGTGTCCTTCAGTGCCTCTTCCCAACCCCTGAGCCCCTAATATTTTATACTTAAGAGTCTTTCAATCATCCTTTTATGAAAAAAGAAAGCAATTAATGTTTGAACAGTGAATGAAGAGCTATTCAGGGTTTGGTTTTTACCGTGAAAACAACTCATACACTCAAACTCTATTCCAAATTTTCCATAGTATTCCATGTTTTAAAATTATTCCCTAACTCAAGAATAGCATCAATGGTTACATTCATAAAGTTGAAAAACCACTGTAGAAAAAAATGCTCTGTTATGTTGCACTTTTCCACCCTTACTTTAGAAAGTGTCTTACTGAAGATTAGTTCCACTTACAAGCAAGGCATCTAAAATATCCTCCCTTGGTGCCCTGGCCTCTAACCATTGTGTGATGAGATGGATAAACTACTCTTTTGCTTTAAAGTGTTATCCTCGATGGATGAAAGAAATCTTAGTGCCACAACTTGAATAGTGCTTTCTTATAAAGCCTGTGAAAACACTTTATGTCCTGTAGGAACTGAATCAAAATCTCCTTTTGAGGCCACAGGATGTCATTTTGGTGAACTACAGAGTCTCTTTCAGTGGATTATAAACTATTTAACCATCGTCTTCAGATACACAAATGAGTAAGAGAGCCCTTGTTTTCTCGTGAGCAGATCCAAAGGACTCTTTCTTCAAATGAAGCTGAAAGTACTTAAGTTGGTCAATCAGTGGGTCAGTCTGTCAAAATATTATTACCTTATGCATATAATTGGTGACTACATTCAGATAAGAAAAATAAATCAAAATATGCTAACTGATTTTAGGCAATTATATAATGTTAGAGACATACAAGCTACACAAGTAAGAATTACAGGTATTTATTTAGCTAATTATATTTCAGCAATACCAATCTATCTATGGTGTTTCTCTTCTAAACTCAAAATATTTTATCAGTGCTCCAATCATTTACACATGCTCTCCCTTCTGCCTGAGATGCTATCTTTCCTTTTTGTCTTCCTATTATTCTGTTTTTTTATGTTTCAAACCCTGATTCAGATGTCACTCATTCTGGAAAAGCCTTACTGATCAAGTCCTCTGCTCTTATGATTCTATTATTCTGTGAATCATCACATATATATTGAGTAAGGCACTGTGGTATGTATTACCACATATGGCAGCTGTTATGATATCAGTATGACCTTTGTGAAGATAATGGGAAGTATGGAATGCTCCATAAATTAATTAATTCATTTATTAATAAGAACAATACAACGGCAACTATAACATTAGCATAGTATGTCTGTGTGTCAAACCTATATGCTTAGCATGTATACAATGTTTCATTCAATTATATGGCATTCTTAAAACTCATAAATTTTCTTCATGGATTCTCAGTGGAAAAGAAAGATTTAAACAGAAGAAACAGGACAACATTACAAATACCAACCGAAAGGTCAAAAAGAAAAACATTGAAAATTTGTGATTGAATTTTGTAATTGAACATTTGTTATAAACTTACTAAGAATGGCTAAATGGATGGCTGATGACAAAAGTCTGGCTGCCCCATGCTTAGCAGTGAAATAAAAATGAAAATGAAAAAATGTGATACAAGTGTCTTAAGAATATTACTATAAAATTAATAGCAATAAAATTAATAAAAGCATCAAACATTTGAGTGTGTACTATATTCCAATCATTTTATATCTAATAGTAATTTAATTCTTACAATAAGACTATAAGGGAGCATTATCATTATCTCCAATTTACAGATGAGAAAACCAGTGATACACAGAGAAGTTAGGTAATTTGTAATGGCCAGGATATAAACTTAAGCAGTCTGGCCTCATGTCCTCTTTTCTACCCTGTTTCAGTTTCCTGGCTGCCAAAGCAAACACCATGCAATGGGTCAGCTTAAACAATGAGAATTTATTGACTCATGATTTCGAGACTAGGAGAAGTCTAAAATCAAGCCACCATCAATGCAATGCTTTCTCCTAGAAGACTGTGGCATTCTAGGAGTGGCTGCCAGCGATGTTTCATCTTGGCCTCCTCTGTCACATGGCAACACACATAGCTACCTATCCTGGCCTCTCCTTTCTCCTCCAGGTTCTAGTGATCTTCAGTTTCTTGCTTCCTGTGGCTTTTTCTCTGTGTCTGTCTGAATTTTACTCACATATGAAAGACTCCAGTAATAGAATTAAGACCTATCCTGAATGAGGTGGGCCACACCTTAACTGAAGTAGCCATATCAATCAGAATTCCTGCACACAAAGAGACCAGAAATTAATGGTGTGGAAAATTCTGAATTTCTGGAAAGGAAGCCCCCAGAGAATAATGTCCATGTGAGCGTTTAACTGAACATGGAACCAGTTAACCATTTCAATGCAATCTTGATTGGAGGTGCAGCTATCCAGGAAGGATCCATGGAAAATGCTACTGTCTTATAGTTTGGACTCCTGTATACTACATGCAAAACCAACAAGTTTTTTTGTTTGTTTGTTTGTTTGTTTGTTTGCAAGACCTGTTTGAGCAAAATTCCTGCCAGCCTGGACTAAGAGACAGAAAAGGGACAGACTGAAGGGAAAAATCACTTAAAGGGCAGAACTATGGAAACTGAGGTCTAGACCAAAGACATCTTCTTGGGCCAAGAGAGCAGGTCCACCCAGGTGTGTGGAAAGGGTGACTCTGCCCCAGGACTTGGAAAGAACAGGCCTTCCATTCTCTTGTTCAGGAAGATTGCTACCAACCCAATGTTCTCAAGGTTTGGTGCCTGTTCCCTGGAGTTTGCAGGGAACCTGGTCACCACCCCAGTTTCCTTAGAGGATGGAGCCTATTTTCCAGGGATTCTGAGAGGTGAGCCTGTGCCCTGGGGATTGTGGAGAGTCTGGCCTTCACCCTAATGCTTAAAGAGGGTGGAGGCTTCACAGCAGTGTTCTGGTAGAGCATGGTCACTGCGCAATCATTTGGAAGGTTTGTGGCAGCTGCTTCATCAAGCCTGGAGGACAAAACTTTGGTCCATAGATGACTCTCAGACCTTGAAATCTAATGGAGCATGCCCTGAAGCTTTTGGTTTTGACCCCTGTTTTCCTTCTAATTTTTTGGTATGGGATTGGGAAAATTAACATATGCCTGCCTTCCTTTGAATATAGGAACCAGATAACATCTCCATGTTTTACAGACTTAGGGGACTTGTGTCCCAGGACATGCCACACCCATAGCCAATTTCCATGAGATTCTTACTAAGCAAAGTATCTGAAATGACTAAGGCTTTTGATATATTGTGATGGAATGAATAGATTTTACATGTGAAAAGAACACGTCCTTTTTGGGATCCAGAGGGTGCAGTGTGGTAGTTTATTTAAAGCTGTATGTACCCTGGAAAAACATGTTCTCAAGTTTAATCCATTCCTGTGGCTGTAATCCTTTCATAAGTAGTACCTTTCGATGATGATATTTCAGTTAAGGTGTGAGTCACCTCATTCAGGTGGTCTTTGGAAAGAAAGTGTCACCTTGATAATGCCTTGATTTTCACAAACTGTATGCTAATAAATTCCCATTGTTTAAGCCAACCCATTTCATAGTATTTGCTTGGAGCAGCCTAGGAAACTAAAACAGGCATTATCTCAATAGATCCTGATAAGTTTAGTCTTATCATACAGATGAAGATACTAAAGCACAGAGAAGTTAAATGACTTGCTACAGTTTGGAGAGCTAGAGAGTCCAGGGAGCTAGAATGTAATCCTGGATGATTCATGTAAATAATGCCAGAGTGAAAGTTGAATGTATTGGAGGTCACTGAAAAACAAAAGCAAGATCAAACAATCAAAAAGAAGGTATATGTGCATGTATGTATATGCATATGTGCATATGTATGTACATATACCTACTCAAAATATTCAATTGTATTAATCTTGAACTCATTATATTTACACAACTTTTATTTTTCTCTATAACTGCATATCTGTGCCAATCTGAAAATCTATTTTAAAATATCTGAATAATTCAAACATGCTTCTGTAAATTACACTTTTATAAAATATACTTATAAAATGTTTTGCAGAAGAAATAGCCCAATTAATTTTCCTTTTTTTGAATACTTATGTTGTGTAGTGTTTTTTGCAATGTGCTGAACTTTACATATATTTTAAAATTAATATTAATAAGGCAGTCTCAAATATACTTTGCAACTTTACACCCTTAACTATCGATTAATCTTCACTTGAATACTCACAAAACATTCATTCATTAGCTTTATTGTTCGTTACTGGCCACCAAAACAAAATCAATTTTATTTTATTTAAATACAGTAGAATTCTTCACATTCAGGCTTCATAGATTCATTTTACGATACTCATATAGTTTTCAATACTGGTTAGTTTATTCTGAATTTTGCTATTTTCCTTACTTACGGAAAATAGTTTCATTGCTGAGATAGAGAAAATGTTTCTATATGTAATAGAAATAATAACCATGAGGCTGCCTTAAAACAAAATAAATTTCACCCAAAAAGTCATAAACAATTTATTATATATTACACTTATGGGTAGTATTTCTACCTAGAAAACCATCTTGATTAAAAAAAAAAAAAAAGCAGTCATCTTAATTAGCAGCAATATCAATTTGCATTAATCGCATTAAAGTTTCATAAATAAAGGGAACCAAATCTTTGACTTGTTTCTGGTGTAAAAGGTTTAGAATTTATCCTGATGTAGGAAAATAACAATACACAGTGAAGATTTACTCACTAAATAGTTTCCTTACTTCATACCAAGCTTCTTTTTAAAGGGACTTTAACGTGTTTATTTATCTGAATATCTTGAATTTTCCAAATCACATATTTTCTGCTTTCCTGTTTTTCTGTATACTATACATTGGAGAGAAGTGATTCATGAAGGCCCTTACCAAAAAAAAGTTAACTCAGGCATGCTATTTGCTAACAGTATTTTCTTTCAGATAGATATGTTTATATGTGATTCACAGCAGGCTTTTTGGGGAGTACATACTAGTTTCTATTTCTAGGAGGGAACTGATTTAATAGGCACTGGCATGTTTAAACTTTAAAAACTCTGTTTAATTATTAAGATCTGGTAGACACAGTTTGGTTGACTTTCACATTGGGCCCTGTGCTATCACAGTGACAAATATGTCCTGCTTGCAAGAAAGAATTCTGCATCGTGGATAGAAACATTTCCAGCCCTTGCACAAAACAGAAAACAACAACAACAACAACAACAAAAACACTCCCTCTTGGTAGAATAAACAAAAAAATGTGTCTCCTCTGGGAGGAGGATTAGAAAATGGTACCCTCTGAACTCATGGTCTGGTAGAAGAATACAAGCTGAATCTCAACCCTACATGTTCCTTCAACCAGTGCCTGTGTACAAGAACCCATTCTCCAGGTGAGCCTCTTGAACAACCTGTACAACTGCACATGGACTTTCAAAATCATAATACTTCATTGAAAATGGCCTTCTCAAAAGCAGGAAAATGATAGACTTTGTTTTTCTAGAATATATAATGTTAATTCTATACCCCCTCTTTTTTTCTAAGCAGTTTCATTGCAGACCGACCCCAATATATGATCAGGTTATACATCTGAACGTTCTTTGTAAGGTGACTTTATGGACCTCAGGTTCCATTTCCATATAAACAATGATGTGCATTGTCCTAACAATGAAATTCAAATTCTGGGTCCAATATTATCCATCATATGGCCCTGGGTAAGTTACATTACATCTGTGATATTCAGTCTCTGGCAAGAGGGTAATAATATTAACCACACAGGGTTACTTTTAAGTGTAAATAAGATTAGAATGGCAAACTACTTAGCATAGTATCTGATGTATGCAGCAGAGACATAGCCAGGTTCTAATAACAAGAGGCACACCTGGAGGGATGGGTTCTTGAAGGCTCCTTTTCGTTACAGTCTGATACTAAGACTAATTTGTAGTCCCTATAATCTTCACATCAGCTTGGCACAGGTATTCTTTAATATGTATTTCAGTACCGTTCTTCTGAGGATAGACTCTCAACAATTGGTGTTTATTGTTATCAAGGAGGGAGCTTTAAGGAAAGGAGGCGGAGAAGTGGGAGAGGTATAGGAGAGATCAAAGACAAGAGTAAGAAAATTGCCTCTTCTTTCCTGATAATATGGCCCATTGCAGCCGTTTGCCAACTCTGTTTCTCTGGAAACCCTGACCCACTACATGCAAAATCCAAAAAAGAGGGCATTTTTCTGTCTATCTTTTTATATCTCTTTCTAACTTTCTTATGCCCTGTTTTGGTCAGCCACAGGAGTGCCTTTTGAAATATACCAGAGATTGGTCGGTCTTTATAAAGGGTATTTATTTGGGGTAGAAGCTTACAGTTACCAGGCCACAAAGCATAAATTTCTTCCCATACCAAAGTCCATGTCCTGGAGGAAGATGGCTGCCGACGTCTCCAGGGTTCAGGCTTCCAGGTTCCTTTGTTCC
>PVKH010006901.1:0-20626 GCA_004027955.1 Chaetophractus vellerosus | reverse complement strand
GAGTTTTGACAAATGCATAGAGTCCCGTAACCACCATCACAATCAAGACACAGAACAGTTCCATCATGCCTCCCCCAAATAATTCCTTTTTGCTACCGCTTTGAGGTCAAGGATGCCCCAACACTTAACCCCTGGAAACCACCAATCTGTTCTCCATCAGATTTTTTCATATCATGTAAGTGTAATCATATATTATGTAGCTTATTTCACCTAGCATAATGCATTTGAGATTCATTTACGTTGTTGTGGGTATCAATCTAGTATTTCATTGTATGGTTGTACTCTAGTATGTTTGCCCATTCTATGATTTTTATGAATAAAGTATTATAAACTTCCACATACAGGATTTTGTGTGAATGTAAGTTTTTATTTCACTTGGTTAAATACCTAGGATTGGGTTGGCTCAGTTGTATATTAACTGTATGTTTAACTTAAGAAATGGACAAACTGTTTTCCATAATGGCTGTATCATTTTGCGTTTCTACCAGCAATATATGAGAACTCCAGTTAACACGTATCCTCTCCAGCATTTTGCATATTAATTTTTCAAAACTTTTTCCATTCTAATAGATGAGTTTCTTTTGGTTTCCATTTGCATTTCTTTAGTGAATAATGATGTTGAACTTCTTTTCATGTGCTTATTTGCCATCCAAATGTCTTCTTTGGTAAAATGTCTGTTCAAATCTTTTATTTTATTTTGTCTTCACATTGTTGAATTTTGAGAAAAGTTTATATATTCTGGATTCAAATCCTTTCTCAAGTATGTGATTTGCAAATATTTGCTCCCAGTCTGTTACTTGTCTATTTATTCTTTATTAACAATGTCTTTTGTAGATCAAAAGATTTTTACCTTATAAAGTCCAACTTATCAAAATGTATTGTTTTATAAAGATTATGCTTTTAGTATTGTGTGTAAGAACTCTGCCTAAGTCAAGTTCACAAGGAGTAGATATTTATATCTATTCTAGCACCTTTTGTTGAACAGATTCTCATTTCTCCATTGAATTGCCTTTGAACCTTCTTAAAATATCAACTGGCCATATTTATGTAGTTCTATTTCTGGACTTTCTATTTTGTTCCATTGAGCTATGTGCCTAGTCTTTGCCAAGGCCACTTAGTTTTGATTACTGTAGCTTTATAATAAATTTTAAAGTCAGATAGTGTGTGTCTTCCATCTTTGCTCTTCTTTTTTAAAAAATGTTTTGGCTATTCTAGTTCCATTGCCATTCCAAAAAAAAAACAGTTAAACATCAGCTTGATGTTATCTCTTTAAAAAATCATGTTCTGACATTGATTGGCATTGCATTACATCTATAAATCAATTTGGGAGTGGAGGTGGGTGTCTTAATTTTCCAAGGCTGCTATGACAAATACCACACACTATTTGGCTTAAACAATAGGAATTTGTCTCATGGTTTTGAAGGCCAGAAATCCAAAATCAAGATGTCAACAAGGCCATGCCTTCTCCTGGAGTTGGTAGCATTTTATTGATCACAGACCTCTGTCACTTTGTAATCTTTCTCCTCACTGGCTTTTTCTGACTTCTGGCTTCTTCTGACTAATTGTATCCAAACTTCCTCTCCTTGTAAGACCTCCAGTAAGACAGGTCAAGGTTCACCCTCAATTAATTTGGCCACACCTTAGCTGATAACAACATCTTCAAAGCTTCTATTTACAAACGGAATATTGATTAAGACCTGAAAAATATATATATATATATTTTGGTGGGAGACAGGATTCAATTCTCAAGAGGAGAAATTGACATCTAAGTCTTCCAATTCATGAACATGGTATATTTCTCCATTTATTCAGGTCTTCTTTGATTTCTTTCATCAGTGTTTTGTAAATTTCAACGTATAGGTTCTGCACATATTTTGTTAGATTCATACAGAAAATTTTCATTGTTTTGCTGCTATTATAAATGGTAATCTTTGTTAATTTTGACTTTCAGATGTTCATTGCTAGTACTAAGAAATACAACTGCCTTTTTTTTATATTGACCTTGTGTCCTGCAACATTGTTAATCTCCTCTATTACTTCTGGTAGCTTCTTTATAAATTCCTGATTTCCTATTTAGACCATTATAAATTCTAATACTGACCATTTCATTTTTTCCCCCAACCTTATAGCTTTTATTTATTTGTATGGCTTTATTGCACTTACTAGTTGTCCCGGTACAATGCTGAATTGGAGTGGTACAAATGGACATTTCTGCCTTTATTAGAAGGAAAGCAGTCAGTATTTCCACATTTAGTATGGTGTTTTTTAACAGGTGTCCTTTATAAAGTTGAGAAAATTCCTTTCTATTCCTCGTTTGCTTGAAAGTTTTTATCATGATTGGGTGTTGAATTTTATTAAATGCATTTTCAGCATCCATTTATGTGGTTTTTCCTTTTCATCTGTTAATATGGTATAGCCATTTGATGTAATTATGAATTCCAAAAATCGATATTGAATCATGCTTGTAAATTGATTTGCTAATTTGGGCATGATTAAGTTATGATTAGGGCCTTGACTGGGCCATGTCAGTAGGGCATTGAGTCCCACCCCTTGGTGGATGGGGGAATCGAATATAAAAGGACAGAGATAGTAGATTTGAGCAGCAGATTATTAAGAAGCAGTTCTGATGTTGGAGAGGACACCCCAGGAGAAGAGAAGTGAACCGTTCACCTGATAGTCTACAGCTGACCTTGTGGAGGAAGCAGGAGAGCTAAGCCTGGAGACAAACACAGCCCCGGGAAAAGAGGAACCCAAAAAGCCTGAACCCTGGCAAACGCCGGCAGCTGTCTTGCTCTAACATGTGGCAATGGACTTTGGTGAGGGAAGAAACTTATGCTTTCTGGCCTGGTAACTGTACGCTTCTACCCCAAATAAACATCCTTTATAGAAACCAACCAATTATTGGTATATTGCAAAGGCACCCCTTTTGGCTGACTAATACATATGGTGAATTACATTGTTTGATTTTTAACTATTGGACAAGACTTGCATTTCCAAGATAAACCCAACTTGATCATCATGTAGTCTCTTTTTCTATATGGATTCAATATACTGATACTTTGTTGAGGACTTTTGCACCTTTATTCATAAGGGATATTGGCCTTTAGTTTTATTTTCTTGTAATTACTTTATATGGTTTTGGTATCAGGATATTGCTGACCTCATAAAATGAATTGGGAAATGTCTTAGTCAGCCAAAGGGGTGCTGATGCAAAATACCAGAAATCTGTTGGCTTTTATAAAAGGGTATTTATTCAGGGTCGAAGCTTACAGTTACCAGGCCATAAAGCATAAGTTATTTCCCTCACCAAAGTCCGTTGCCACATGTTGGAGCAAGATGGCTTCCGACATCTGCAAGGGTTCAGGCTTCCTCTTCCTCTTAAGGTTCATGGTCCCAGTTTCTTCCAATATCAGCTATAGGCTGGAATTAGTCTTGTCTCTCTCCTGGGGCTCATTTCTCTCCAGGCTCAGCTGCTCTGCTCTCTCCACAAAGCCAGCTGTAAACTATCAGGCCAATGGCTTGTCTCTCTTCCCAGGGCCTCTAATGGAGCCTTCTATCTTTCCTCTTATATCTACTTCTCTGTGTATTTACTTCCTGGGGCTCCAGGATGAAAACTCTGTCTCCTCTGCCTTTACATTTTCTCTGTGAGTCACCGCCCACCAAGCAGAGGAAGACTTGATGATCTTGATGTGGCCAATCAAGTAAAAGTGAATTTACATAATTTAAAAAAACATACTAAATGCATTTACATAATTTAATCAAGTAAAAGTGAAACCTCTGAATTTAGTACAATCTACAGGTATCAATAGCCCAGAGGAACAGACCAGTTTACAAACATAATCAGTATTTCTTTTGGAATTCATCGATAATATCAATCTGTCACAGGAAGTTTTCCCTCCTCTTCTATTTCCAGCAGGAGTTCTTAAATAGGGTCCAAGTATGTAAAAAGATTTCAGGGGGTCCATGAGCTTGAAGTGAAAATTTAAAAAAAAATTACTCTTGTGGGGATGTGTTGGTGCGGGTATGATATATTTATTAAATAATACACAGTGTAGTGTGGACTTAGTATGATTTTTATTTTGATATAGCATGTTCTGAGTGCTGTGGATAACTGCTTGCAAAAAGGTTATGAGGGTGGAGATAGTTTTATGACACCATGGGAACACTCGAATTTCTAAATGTTTGCTGAAAATGACTTTGAACAGATATTGAATGGTGTTAGGTTATCATGTATTGAAATTACGGAAAACTTGTAAAACATAATTTTGAATAATCCTAAAATTTAATTTAAAGACATGTTGATGTTGAGTGTCATAAAACTATGCCACTACATTCTGAGAAGGGGTCCGTGGCTTTCACCTGACTGGCAAAGAGATCCATGGAGCAAAAAAGGTTAAGAACCCCTGATTTATAGGAAGAGATTGTGTAGAATTGGCATTTTTTTCCTTTGAATGTTTGATAAAATTTGTCAATAAAACCTTCTGGGCCTGGAGTTTTCTTTGTTGGAAGGTTGTTAGCTACAAGTTTAATTTCTTTGATGATGCAGAACTATTCATGTTATCTACTTCCTTTTAAATGAGTTTTGATAATTTGTATCTTTCCAAAAATTGGTCTATTTCATGTAAGTCATCAAATTTATGGACATAGAGTTGTTCATAGTGTTCCCTTATTTTCATTTTAATGTCTGTAGGATATGTAGTGGTATTTCTATATTCAATTTTCATAATGATAATATTTGTCTTCTCTCTTTATGGGTCAGTTTTGCTAGAGGTTTCTCAATTTTAGTGTCTTTTTCAAAGTATAAGCTCTTGATTTCTTGGATTCTTCTGTTGTTTTTCTGTTCAATATTATTGATTTCTGCTCTTACTTTCATAATTTTCTTGCTTTTTCCCTATGTGTTTGTTTTCTTTTCTCTGTGTTGAACCTATTCTTCCTTTATAACTCAAGCATTTAGTGCTAGATATTTTCTCTCTAACCATTGCTTTACCTAGATCCTACAAGTTTTGACATGTTGATTTTTCATTTTTCTACAGTTACAAGTATTTTCAAATTTCTCTTGAGACTTCTTTATTGATCTGTGGGTAATTCAGAGATTTTTTTGTTTAATTCCCAAATGTTTAGAGATTTTTCAGATATCTTTCCAATATTGGTTTATAATTAAATTCCTTTATGGTCAGAGAAAAAAATTTGTATGATTTCAATTCTTTGAAATTCATTAAGGATTGTTTTATGATTAAGGATGTGGTCTAGCTTGGTGAATGTTCTGCCTGCACTTGAAAAATACATGTATTTTGTTGTTAGGTCAAGTTGTTTGATAGTGTTTATCAGATATCTATATCCTTGTTGATTTTTTGTCTACTTGCCCAACTATGTTATGTTCCTCCTTGTACCTTTTAGTTTTCTTTGTTCTAAAGTCTTCTTTGACTATTATTAATATAGCCATTACAGCTTTCTTTTGATTACTATTTGCACAGTATTTTATAGGTTTCTTGTAGACTACATCTAGTTACATCTTATTTTTTATCCAAACTGACAACCTTCATCTTTCAGGTGATATATTTAGACCATTTGCATTTAATCTAAGTATTGAGCTATTTGGATTTATGTCTACCATTTTATATTGTTTCTTATTTGTTCCATTCTTCATCTTTTCCTGACTTCTTTAGGGCTAGTTGAATATTTTTAGTATTCCATTTTAATTTATCATTGGATGTTTTATGGCTTTATTTCTTTGTATTGTCATTTTAGTGGTTGCTCTATTGATTAAGTCCCTACACAGTGAACTTGGAGTTACTGTCGAACCACTTCAATTAAAACAGAGAATCATTACAATTATATAGGTCCTTTTACCCTTGGCCTCTTATGCTATAGTTTTCAAATATATTACATCTACATAAATCGATTTTCCCCAGAAACTTAATTTTTTCTTTCAACAATTGTACATGTTTTCACTAAATTACAAGGAGAAAAATAGTCTATTATATTTACTCATATATTTACCATTTATGTATTCTTTTGTTATTGAAACTCCATTTTCCTTCTGTTATCATTTTCCTATAGCCTGGAGAAATTCTTTTAGCATTTCTTTAGAGCAGGTCTTGTGTTGACAAAAATAACAATTAGCAATTTCTTTATATGAGAATATATTTTATATAAGCTTTATTTCTGAAGTATATTTTCACTGAATATAGAATTCTAGATTGGCAGCTCTTTTCTTTCCACAGTTTAAAATTTTTACACTGTCTTCTGGTTCCATGGCTTCTGATGAGAACTTCACAGTCATAAAAAAAATTCTTCTATGTATAATGCCATTTTTCTCAGCTGTTTTTAAGATTTGTATTTATCTTTGGTTTTCAGCAATTTAATTATGGTATATCCAGGTTTGTTTGTTTGTTTGTTTTTAGTTTTCACTGATTGTGGTTTGCTAAATTAATTAAATCTATAAGTTTACAGCTTTAACCAAATTTGTCAAGTGTTCAGCCATAAGTTTTTCAGGTAATTTTTCTTCACCATTGTCTTTCTCTTCTCCTTTGGGGGTTATGATCACATAAATATTATTAAATAATTTGATAAAATTGTTAATAATATTAATAAAATATAATTAAATAAATTTGATATTGCCCAACAGGTACCCAAGACACTTATAATGTTTTGTCATACATGTTCCCTTTGTTCTTCAGATAGGATAAACTTTATTTTCCTTCTACAAGTTAACTGTCCTTTTCTTTTGTCATCTCCATTCTACTATTGAGCTTATCCAATGTGATTTATTATCCTGATTATTATAATTTCAGCTATCACATTTTTCAGTTCTAAAATATCCAATTGGCTCTTTCTTGTAATTTCTATTTCTCTGCTAAGAATTTCTATTTTGCCATTCTTTTCAAGAGTGTTCATCTTTATCTTACAGAACATGTTTGCAATAGCTGCTTTAAAGATTTTTGTAATGCTAAAATCTTAATCATTTCAGGTTTGGCATCTAAGGCTTTGAGAATTGGTCATATTTTCCTGGTTCCTAGTATGTTGACTAGTTCTGCATGGTATCCTACACAAATTATTATGTTGTTAGAGTCTTGGTTCTGATAAAGTCCTCTAGAAAATGGTGATATTTTACCAGGCAATCAACCTGTTATGTTAAGACCAAAACCACTGTCTTATCTTATACAGGTAACAATTCCAATGTCAATTCAGTTATCAAAGTTTTTGCAGTGCTTATATTGGTGTGCGTATGACAAGTTTTAATATGTAATATTTTCATAATTTTTCTTGCAATATATTTTCTAATGTCTTTTTTTATTTCTTTTGATACACCAGTTACTTAAAAGTGTATTTATTTTACATATTATTATGGATAATTTGAGAAATATATAAAAAACAAAATAGAACAAAGAACCTCTATACACCCATCAAGCAGTTTCAATCATTATCAACTTAGGACCAATCTTGTTTCATTGTACACCCACACATTCCAGAGGATGATTTTGAAGTAAATTCCAGTCATGATATAACTTTATCCATAAATAATTTTTCAGAAGTATCTCTAAAATATAAGAATGCTTTAAGAATATAAACACAATTACATATCACACATTAAACATTAAAATAGTTCATCAAACAAAAAATATGCAGTTAGTGCAAAAGTATAGTTCTTATTTTTCGAAGCATAGAAAGGTTTTCTAGTTATGTCTTTCCTTTTATTCTAGCTATCTTAAAAGTGCTCTGAGGAGTGGATGTGACTCAAGCAGTTGAGCGCCTGCTTCCTACATGGGAGGTCATGAGTTTGGTGCCGGTGCCTCTTAAAAACAAAACAAAACAAAACAAAACAACAAGCAACCACCTCAGGGGAGCCGATGTGGTTGAGTGCCAGCTTCCCACATACGAGGTCCCAGTTCAATCCCCAGCCCCATGACCTCAAAAAAAATAAAAAAGTGCTCTGATCACAAAGGTATTCCATATGATTTCAATTCTTTGAAATCTGATGACACTTGCTTTGTGGCCCAGGATATAGCAATTGTTGGTAAATAATCCAGGTGCACTTTGAAAAATACATGTATTTTGAGGATTTAGGGGGCATTTTTTCCATATATGCTAATCAGACCTAGTTTGTGAAACTATATTTTAATATTGATATTTTTACATTTTTTGCTCTGTAAGGAAAGAGGGTGTGTGAAAATCTCCCATTATTATGGCATTTCATTTTTTTAGTCATGTTCACTTTTTTCTTTATATATTTTGATATTATTGTATTTAAGCATACATATTTAGAATGGCTGTAGCTTTCTTTGAATTGTATCTTTTATTACTAAGAACTTTCCTTCCTTATCACAAGTTATTCATTTTGCCTTAAAGTCTGTATTAATACATAACTACATAATCTTTCTTTTGGTTTAATTTGCATTACATATTTTTCCATCCTTTTATTTTCAAGTTTTCTTTATCCTTATAATTTACATATATCTCTTAGAAGCAGCTTTCACAAGTTTTGGTTTTTAATTTTTTCTTTTAATTTCTCTTAATTAAATATTTGTTCCATTTGCATGTAATACGATTATTGACATATTTAGGTTGAAATCTACCAAATTATTAATTGATTTCTATTTGTCTCATCTGTTCTACATTCTTATACTCTATTTACATTCTGTTGGATTGATTACTTTTCATTTTTCATTTTTTATTGTGAAAACACTATTAGCGTGGTAGTTATTTGGTCTATTATTCTTGAGATCACTATATTCAGCTTTTAATTAGAAAGTTCAAATACATATTTTTTTTACTTCTTTCTTAAAAGTGCAAGGAACTTAGAACGTTTTTTACTTCATTTACCAACTCACAAATTATGTAATTTTATCATGTATTTTAAAATTTTGTATATATTTTAAACACCACAAAACACTGTGTTATATTATTATTACTGTAATTATTTTAGACATTCCATTTTTATTCAGACTGAATGCACATATTCACCATTTTCATTTCTCTTTATTTCTCCCCACGTCTCTGAATTTCTGTCATCCAGTATCAATTTCTTTCTCCTTAAAATATACCTTACAATAATTCCTTTAGAGAAGTAGAAATTCTTATGACAAAATCTCAGTTTATATTTACCTGTCATTTCCAGGCAGAGTCCTTAAAGAGAAGGGCACACTCTTCATTCCCTTTGCCATACTGCTGTCCTGAATGTTGACACAATGGCTGGAGCTCTCTGCAGCTACTTTGGACAATGAGCTGCCTTAGGCAATGAAAACCTCACAAGGCAATGCAACTATAAAGGAGCCTGGATCCCTGACACTATGGATCATGATGCCAAGGTTTGAATGATCAGCTCTGGACTTCTGAGGCATTACAGAGCGGTAAATATCTCATGTAAGCCTGGTACTTAAATATCCTCAAACAGCTTATCTAGCCGAAAGACACATTAATTAAAAGGATAGATAATATTATACAATACTTGATAAGTGCCAAATGAGTGATAAAAATTATAGAAGGCATAGGAGGGAATTAGAATCCTCTAGGTTAAATGAAAGGTTATTTGGAGAGGAAGAATTTGAGTTCCACCTTGAAAGATGGTTATGCTTCTTATGATTTACATATGTACAAAGGAATGAATGACCATACAAACAGAGGTTAAAAGTATTGAAGAAATGTTTATGATAAAGTAGCTCATCAAACTGTCAGAACAAGCAAAAAGATTCTAATTGGGGTATAGTGGGAAATAATATTAGAAGAGTTGGTTAGTATGTGAGTGGGGAGGTCTTTGAAAACAAACCAAAATGGCTGGGTTTTATTTATTGAAAAAGTATAGGCAAGGAATGAACCTTATATATATTTAATTATTCTGAGAATTGAAGTTATCCTAGAGATCGATCAAGCCATTACAGCATAAATCACCTTATTCTAGTATTCTAGTATGTTCTGTATTTTCTATCCCTCCAACAGATTTTATACCCCCATTGTCAGATGGAAAGAGTCTTTGCTACACAGCTTTGTCTTTTTAAAGAAAGGAGTTTGGTGAGGGGAAACCCAGCATGAGAGAAGCATGGAGAAAAAGCATTGTTTATAAATTTTACTTTGATGCATAATCCCCAATTACTGAAGATAATGCTGAAAAATAGGGCCAGATGGGAGCCAATTCTCTTTACAGAGTATGGCAAAGTGATTCTGTTGGATTAGTAGCTTGTAGGCACTTTAAAAATAATGATAATTTTTAAAAATCCATTAGGAAGAAGTGGGATATTTGCACTCATAAAAAACATGAGAAGAGGCTGGTATGCCTGAAAAGGCCTATTTTGGAAATCATCACTTCAATATAAGGGCAATATTATCATTTCAATTAATTAGCTTTTTCTTTTCCTCCTGAATGACTACATGACAATTACACACATAGCCCTGTAGGAGTTTGTGTGTAGTTGTGTAGTGTTCTATATGTGTATGAAAGACTACAGCAGAGACAATAGATATTTTAATGGAATTTTTGAAAAGTGTACAAAAATATGAAAACATTCACTTAGGTTATGAAATAAGTCTAACTTTTGAACTTTACCATGAAGAACACTACATTTTGAGACAACTATCTTAAACCTTGTGATGGTTAGGCTAAAGTGTCAACTCAGCCAGGTAATGATGCCCAGTTTTTTGGCCAATTACTGGGCTAATTGTAATGCAAGGACATTTCATGGACTTTAATCATCAGTGAGTTGATTGCATAGATGGCTGGTTACATCTATAGTCAACTAAGGAGTTTGCCATCAGCAATGAGTGATGCCTCATCCAATCAGTTGAAGGCCTTAAAAAGGGGAAGTGATTTCAGCATCCAGAGAGAAAATTCCCAGCTCTACTTCAGACAGCATTGTCTCCTGGGAACTCATCAACGATCTTCATTGGAGCCTGTGGCAGGTTGAGATTATTTATGAATCCCCAAAAGAGAAAGGTTATGTTTGTAAACTAACCTATTTCTCTGGGTGTGATATCCTTTGATTGTATTAAATTCAAAGATTTTAAGTTTATTTGGTGAAATCAATTTAGGGCTTTTGATTCAACCATGTCGATAAGGCATGACTCAGGTTAAATCCCCACCCCCTTGGTGGACTGATATAAACGGGCACTCACTCAAGAAGACACAAGAAGATAGAGAGAGATCTCTGTCATGTTTGATCCTGGGGCCTCAGGGAGAGATGAGCCATTCACCTGATAGCCTGCAGCTGAATAGAACTGAGCAGCTGAGAAGGCCCAGAAAAAAATTAGCCCTATGCCAGAGATTGATATAAGAAGCCCTGAGAGACCAGGCAGAAATCACATGCCATCTTGTTTCAACACATGGCAGCTGACTTTGGTGAGAAAGTGCCTTTTAGGGTACCTTGAGTTGGACTTTCCATGGCCTTGGGACTGTAAGCTTATACTCCAAATAAATACTCTTTATAAAAGCCAACAGATTTCTTGTACTTTGGTAGACTAATACAGAATTTGGGACCAAGAGAGTGGGGTACAGTCTGAGGAAATTAGCAAAAATGCTGGAAAGGTTTTATAAATGGGTAAGGGGTATTTTTTGGAGGAATTGTGAGATGCTTGATAGAAAAGGCCTAGACTGCTCTGAGGAGAATGTTGATGAGAATATGGAGCTTAAAGTTATTTCTGATAAGGACTTAGAAGGAAATGTTGAAGCTATTATTGTAAACTGGAGGAAAGGCTATACAGGTTTTAAAATTGCAGAGAACTTAGCAAGATTGACTCCTGATGTTATTCGGAAGGCAGAATTTGAAAATGGTGAGCCTGGACATTTAGCTATGGAGCTTTCCAAAATAAACTCAGAGACTGCAGTTTGGCTGCTCCTTGCAGCTTACAGCAAAATGCTAGATGAAAGAGATAAGCTGAGAACTGAATTGTTGAGCACAAAGAAACCAGAAACTGATTCTAGAAATTCCAAGCCTCTGGAAATCAAGCCCCCAGATGACAGTGCCTATGGCAGTTTGATATTATTTATGAATTCCAAAAAAGAGGTACAGATTATGTTTGTTAACTGGTTTGTTCCTCTGGGCATGATACCTTTTGATTGTACAAAATTCAAAGGTTTATGTTTACTTGATTAAATCAAGATTAGGGCTTTGATTTGACCATGTCATTAGCACAACTCAGGGTTGAGTCTCCACCCCCTTGAGGGCTATATAAATGGACACTCACACAGAATCAGATACGCAAGAAAAGAGAGACAGCGCCATACACAGAAGAGGACTTTGATCCTCCAGCTCCAGGGAGAAATGAGCTGTACCTGATGGGTTGCAGCCAAAGAGAACAGAGCAGCCGAGCAGAAAAGGAAGGAAAGACCAGGCCCACCATCTTGCTTCAACATGTGGCAACTGACTTTGAGTGAGGAATCAACCTTGAGTTGGACTCTTTAGGGCCTTGTAACTGTAAGCTTTTATTCCAAACAAATACTCTTTATAGAAGCCAACAGATTTCTGGTACTTTGCATCCACATGCCTTTGGCTGACTATTACAGTGCCCCATTTGAAGAATTAACTAAACTTAGAACTTGTAAGCCAGGATTTTTTTTTTTTTTTTAAGATTTATTTCTTTTATTACATATCTCCCCTTCCCCCCCGCTGCGGCGACGTGCCAAGACTTGGTCACTGCGCAGGCACGGCTTTCCCCGCTTGTGGGCGGCTTCTGCTTCCATCACGGCCAGCTTTTCAGTTCGCGGGTGGCTGGCTGCACTCCATCCGCGGGCGACCTGCCCTGCCCGTGGCAGCTTTTGCCCTGTCCGTGGCAGCTTTTTTGTCCTGCCCACGGTGGCTCTGGCCCGCCCATGGCGGCTTGCCATTCTCAAGGCGGTCTGCCCGCTAGGAGAGGTCCCCGGGAACCGAACCTGGGGCCTCCCATGTGATATGCCGACACCCTATCCACTGGGCTATCCAGTCGGCCCCTAAGCCAGGATTGAAAATCCAATTATCCAGGAAAGACTTGTGGAAAGTGTTACTGTCCGATGGCTTGGAACCCTGCTTCCTGCATGCTAAACCAACAATCTTTTTGCGAGAGCTGTATGAACAAAACCACTGTCAGCCTGCACTAAAAAGGACATGGAGGGGGAGAGATGGAAGGGAAAATGGCTTTAAGAGGAAAACCATGGAAACTAAAGTCTGGAATTAAGACATCCCCTTGGACCAAAACAGGAACCCCACCCATGTGTGTGGAGAGGGTGAGTTTGCCCCAGCATTTGAAGAGGGTAGATGTTCCAGCCCACTGTTCAGGGAGAGTTTCACTGCCCCAGGCTACAGAGAGGGTAGAGCACATTCCCCAAAGGTTGGGGAGAGTGAGGTTGCCACCCCAGTGCTCTGAGAGGGGTGGGCCTGTTCCCCAAGGGTTGGGGAGATTGAGATCAACACCCCAGTGCTCTGGGAGAGGCGGACCTGTTTGCCATAGGTTGGGGAGAGTGAGGTCAACACCCCTTAGCTCTGAGAGGTTGGCCTGTTCCCCATAGATTAGGGAAGGCCAGGGGCCAACTCACTGTTCTGAGAGGGTTGGGCCTGTACACCAGAGATTAGGGAGAAAGTTGCCACCACATCACTTTACTAAGGGGGTTGAGATTCTACCCCAGAGATTTAGAATGTTGTGGTCATCACCCCCAATGTTCTTGGAAGGTGAGGTCTGGAACTCAGTCACCACCCAGATGCTTGATGAGGATAGAACCAAGAAAAGTCATTGGGCAAGCCTGAAGAAACCATCATCTTAAGAATGACTTTCAGACTTTGAAATCTAACGGAGTATGCCCTGCAGGTTTTCAGAACTGTAGGGGACCCATGACTCATGTTTCCCTCCAAAATTCTCCTTGTGGTAATGCAATGTTTATCCTATGTCTGTCCCTCTGTATATTGGAAGGAGATAATTTGTTTTGTAAGTTTCAGAGATCTTCAAGCAGAGGGGCCTTTGCCCCAAGACAAACTGTATTTCTATAACTGTGATGTGATTTTGTACTTAGCATTGCTAACCGAAAGGATTTCTGGTTTTTTGGAATATTGTAATCTTTTTGTGATTCAGAAGGTTTGAGATTATTTATGAATATTGTAATCTTTTTGTGATTCAGAAGGTTTGAGATTATTTATGAATCCCAAAAAGAGAAAGATTAAGTTTGTAAACTAATCTATCCCTTGGGTGTGATACCCTCTGATTGTATTAAATTCAAAGGTTTTAAGTTTACTTGAAATCAATTTAGGGCTTTTGAATTGATCATATCAGTAGGACATGACTCAGGTTGAGTCCCCGCCCCCTTGGGCTGATATAAACGGACACTCACTCAAGAAGACACAAGAAGAGAGAGAGAGCTCTGTCATGTTTGATCCTGGGGCTTCAGGGAGAGATGAGCCATTCACCTGTTTGCAGCTGAAGAGAGCTGAGCAGCTGAGCAGCTGAGAATGCCCAGAAAGAAATGAGCCCTATGCCAGAGATTGGTATAGAAGCCCTGAGAGACCAGGCAGAGATGGTCCACCATCTTGCTTCAACACATGGAAGCTGACTTTGGTGAGCAAGTACCTCTTATGGTATGTTGAGTTGGACTTTCTGTGGCCTTGGGACTATAAGCTTTTACCCCAAATAAATACTCTTCATAAAGCCACCAAATTTCTGGTACTTTGCATCTGCACCCCTTTGGCAGACTAATACAAAGCCCCTGGCTTGCAGCCTGCCCTACAGAATTTGGCCTTGTGCATTGCCACAGCCACATGAGATTATTTTATAAAATCTCATACTATTTACAGATAGCTCCTGTCAGTTCTGTTTCCCTAGAGATCCCTGACGAATACAAACCTAGTATCAGCTCCTTCAGCAAATCCAATAAAGGGCAAAAGTTGAGGCAGAATCCATGTCCATCAAAAATTCTACCTTTTTTGTATTCTAATAGAACTTAGCTGAATATATGTCTACAGAGTAAAAGGCATTTCCCAGATTCCCTTGTAGTTAGGCATGGCCATATGATAAAGCACTTGTCAATGGAACATGAATAGGTGTGATGTGTACTACTTTTGCTTCTGATTCTTAATGTCTCCCCACACTCTCCCATCTAATCCAGCTAGATCTTGGATGTGGTACTGAGACCAAATTCAACCTTATTGACAGTGACAAGGCCCTAGAGGATCTGAGAGCAATAGGATCGAAGGAATGTATGACCCTTATTGGAGCATTGCCACCCCACTGCCACAGACTACTCAGCTTGGGACTTTTATGTGAGAAATAAACTTTATAGTCCTTAAGCCATTATGCCGAGTCTTTATATTATAGTAGCTTAGACTTTACCCAAACTAAAACAGTCTATGTCTCAGTTACAGAAGGACAGTATATAACATTTGACAGAGTATTTGGAGATAGTTGTCTATACACTAGTAAAAGGAAATAATTTCAATTGCTCTGATTCCCATTCGGCTACCATTTTCAATCTGTTTTCAATATTCATTTAACAAAAAGTAACTGAGTATAATATAAGGCTAATGTTAGGTCTAACTGGATAATTTTCAAATAAATAAGAGACAAAATATCTGTCCTTCAGAATCTCAGAGTTTAAAGGGGGATAGAGAAAAGCACATTGTCGCAATAAAATATGATTTATTATCATAATTTGAGTCATGAAAGGGTACTATTTGTTTCCTTGAAGAGTCATGGTTGACTCATTTCAATTAAACATTTGCCATTGAACCAACTGTAGTCTAATCCTTTTAGACCTGTGAACATTAGAGCAATTAATGCTACCCCAAACAACTCAGGATAATGAAGGAAACTTGAGAAGAAGCAATGGAGGCTATGGTAGTACATTTCAGCTGGGTTCTATTTATAGCTACAGCAGTATGTTGAAATCATAGATATGTATATCCTGAATATCAACTAACGGCTTAGCAAGACATATTGATATCATAGACCTGTCCATTGTTGTACAAGTTGATTGGCTTCACACTTTAAAATTGGCTTTTCAAATCCACACAAGCACATCTTTTTATCAGAGCCATTTGGTTATTGGTCAATATCTGTGCTAAAAAGCATTTGAGTTTAAATCCTTTCTCTACCACCTGTGACTTTAAGCAAATTACTTATTTTCTCTGAGCTAATAATACCGATTTCACAGGATAATTGAGAAGACTAAATGAAAGTGCCTACACTTGGACTGACCCAGAGGAGTCAATCAAATGTTAGTTTTCCTTCCTATTTGTTATATTTCTTTGAGAAACTTGAGAAGACTTTCTTTTTGCAGTTCATTAAAACAGTAAACTAATTAAGTTACCAGTAAATCCTGGCAGCCTGAAGCCCTTCTGGTGAATCAAGGATAACATGCAAAATGGCTCTCTTCAAGAATCTTTCACTATAAATATTCCTCCATTATAATGTTTACCAGGCCAGGACTGCTTTTGTGTTGAAAGTACAACCTGCTTGATCTCTAAACCTGCTAATTGGAAAGAGAGTTGGCTGCGTTTTTTTTCCTGTCATAGTTATGGAGAGAGGGAGCATGGAAAGATGAGTTCATGGAAAAGATTGCCAAAAGCAAAGAATTGTGCTTCTTAAAGCCCAGATCCGACTGCTGATATAAGGTTTCAATTCCATGCTTCCTTTTGCTTATGCTCCTCACTAATTTCCATTTTGTCTTCTAAGATCTAGAGGACCAGTGGGAATCTGGAGTGTGGGAAGGAAAGAAGGAAGACTTCTTCCCAAATCCAATAAGGTTTCAGGTTCCTCTTATAACACCCTCCGCATGGGGAAAGAGAGACATTAAAAGGTCAGTCTCCAGGGCCGGCCATGTAGCCCAGTGGATAGGGCGCCGGTGTACCACATGGGAGGCCCTGGGTTCGGTTCCCGGGGACCTCTCCTAGCGGGCAGACCGCCTTGAGAAGGGCAAGCTGCCATGGGCGGGCCAGAGCCGCCGTGGGCAGGGCAAAAGGCTGCCACGGGCAGGGCAGGTTGCCCGTGAATGGAGTGCAGCCAGTCACCCGCGAACTGAAGCAAGAGCCGGCCGTGAATGGAAGCAGAAGCCGCCCACAAGGGGGGAAAGCCACGCCTGCGCAGTGACCGGCCTTGGCGCCTCGCCGCAACGGGGGGGAGGGGAGATATGTAATAAAATGAAATAAATCTTTAAAAAAAAAAAAGGTCAGTCTCCAAAGAGACCACTTTTTAAAGGTATCAGATCCATTCATCTTTTCCGTTGATAGACAGAAATTTCCATCCTCATAACAATATTTCTCCTCTCACCAGTGGAAATATTGGAGACTAAAATAGAGGGGAAGGGTAAATCAATCCTAACCTAGTCATAAAAATGCAGAAACATAATAGAAAGTGACTTAATTTTCTGAGCTGTATTTATTTTTTCACAAATAAATCTAAAAAGCATTAATGAGCATCTTCTATGTTCTTTAGGTACTACACTGAATACTAGAAATAAAAAGATGATTTTTGTATGGAGCCCACCTCAAGGGAACTCAAATAGTAGGAAGACAGACCGTTATGCAAACCGTGTTACAGATCCAAGAAGAAAAGAATGTACTAAGTGTAGACACAGTTCAAAGAGAGGAGTGATTAAGTCTGTTTGGGTGGGATGAGTCAATGAATTCTTTGCAAATGATCATCCTTGAGCTTTGTGTTTTGGAGGATGGATAGGTGTTTGCCTGGCAGACAAAAGCTAGGCAGTCATTCCAGTAGTGTAAAGTGTGAAATGGCGGCTCAGCTGAAGATGATGCTCAAGAAAAGTAAGAGTTGTGATGCAGATACCAATGTTGTTGAGTTATAAATGGTCACTAAAATCATGGGGATGCAAAAAACACATTTCAGACCAGCCAGCCAATTTTTAGTGAGCGCCCTCTTGTGTATAAGTTCCTGAGCTACCGCTGTTGAGCCAGAGATTTGATACGGTATCTCTCCTCAAATAGTTCAAATCAAATGGCTTAATTTGTGGGAAAACAATCACATAGTAATATGATACTGCTATAATTAACTATGTATGTGGTTCAAAGGAGTATAAGGAGAAGGAACTAGGGAACTAATTTAGAATAAGAAGAGGGGAGAGGAGAGAACACTAAAAACACTGACACTTTAGGGGATATCAGTGGGAAAGGAGACCACAAATGTGGTAAAAAAGAATTAGTCCAAGTATGATGTATGCAACCTACTCTCAAATGTTTAGAAAATAGATAGAGATAGATGATAGATGATCTGACTGCTGATATAAGGTTTCAATCCCATGCTTCATTTTGCTTATGGTCCAGATAGATAGATAGATAGATAGATAGATAGATAGATAGATAGATAGATAGATAGAAAACAAATGTGGCAAAATACTAATCTGGGTGTCTGGGTGGAGGTTTGTGTTAGAGGTCTATGTGTTGTTTCTATATTATTTTTGTGACATTCCTGTAAGTTTGAAATTATTTTAAAATTTAAAAAATATTTAAAACTCAGTCCAAGATGAAGAGGGAAAATCAGGAGTGAGTAACCAGAAAAGCCAACATAGGAGCATCTTAAGCAGTGCTGACCACCCTTGCCAAATGCCACAAGGCCAGACTGATCCAGTGGTCTTTTGTGGATGAACAATTCAAAGGACGCAGTGAAACTGCTAGCACACTTTTCACGGCATGTGAGAGTGCAGGCTGGCTGCAGTGAGTAAGGAAGTAAAGATGAGGAAGAGAAGACAGTGAGCTCGTGCTGCTCTAAAAAACTTTCAAGGAGAAAGAGCTTGAGAAGCAACTAGGTAGATGGTAGATTTGATGATGTTATACAGTCCTTTGATTTCTTAATTTTTCCTCCTGGAATGTAAAAGATTTGAGCACATGAATAGCCTGAGGGAAAGAGCTAACAGAGAAAGAGATGTTGAAGTCACAAGAGAGTAGGGAAAGATAGATGAAAAGGATCCCAGTAGAAATGGGAGGTGATAGGATGAGGTGAGTCTCCCAAATGAACTCAGGATTCTCCATCTTCTATAGTACCTTGAGGTATACAATGAATCAGCCAACTATAAATCCTGTGAACTTATGGTCCTTAAGTATGACAGTAACTGTAAAAACAGCTGCTTTTTCAAGTTTGACATCTATTGGCCTCTTTACTGGCTTCCATTGCTCATGAGATGGAATGAGTTAGCATAGGCAATACATCACAATTCAAGTTTAATACAGTTATGCCTGGAAAAAAGGCAAAAGGCAAACGAGCCTGTCACTAAAATATTCCTATATTAAAAACAAATCAATATTTGCTCAATATATTCTTCTCAGATAGACACCCACTATCCCCAGCATGCCAACGTAGAAGGAGGAGTATTGCAAGAAGATGTAGGTAAAAGTAATGCTAAAAAGAAAATCCAAATCTATATTACAGCCCAGGTCAATTTCCCTCTGCATTTGATTAGCTGAAGTGTTCTTGTATTTCATTCAATTTTCCTGACATAAATCTGTCAGGAGACCTTCACACCCTTCCCATGATTTTCATTTCACTTCAGACCATATGGTTTAAATATAGAGAGAGTTCTGCTTTTCCTCTGTCCTTTAAGCTAAATTAGGTTATATTTTTACTCATGTGAAGGTTTGCTGGTGATCAAAGTATGTCTGCTCTGAAGATGGACTTCATTGCCATTAAGCTTCCTTGGGTGGTCTGGTCTTTTACGTGAAGTCTTCATCACATGTCGATGTGAGTATTGACTTTCTATTGAGGGATCTCTGTGCTTTCCAATATTATTTTGGAGTCAGATTTTATCGATTATTTCTTTTAAGCAATTAGATAAGAAGAGGTTGTGGGTTAACAAAACAAAGCATGATCTTGGGACCATTTGTTTCAATGAATTTGTGCTAACAATGCCTCTCTTTTCTGGTTCAATAATACAGTTTTCTCTTCAGAATAATAATGTTATACTTTTCAACTCAATAGAAACCACCTCCTTCTCTGCTTTTAATGTTTTTCAGAGGAAATTCAAAAGTGACCCAAATTAGTGTTAGCTTTATTTTTTTTCATTCTCAAATCTAAAGCTTGAACTCCATCCTATAAGTGAGATGTTGTAGAATGTTTCAACATGACAGTTTCTTTAGGTAAGAAACGACCTTAATATCATTACCATTCAGTTTTAGAGACTCCTTAAGCTCACTTATCTTCAAGCAACACCCATTTGCTTAGTGATTCAATAATGAGTGTGCTGGGAAATCTGTAGATTGGCCACCGTGAAGGACAAGCAACTGACATATTATTCCAAATGACAAGGAAGAAGAGTTGCTTGCAGTGTAGCCTTCTGTTTTACAAACTCCATAGAGTGATCTAGAAGTGAAAGTTGCTGCCACTGACTGAAATGGGTTGATGCATCCTGACCACACCGACAAGTTTCTTCACACAGGGGAATTCTCATTTTCTTTCACAAGCTCTGCTATTCCCTACTCCCTAAGGATACATGAAGAGTGTTGCATAGTTCTACATACACAGAAAAAATACTTCTCTCAACAGGCCACATGAGATGTTTGAATCTAGGGGGTAAAATCTTTTGTGACCAAAAATATCCCCAATATTATTTATTAAAGTAATTTTTTTTGTTAATGACACAAAGCCTAACAACAGCAAAAGTAACAGCAGCAACAATAAAACAACTTACATTTATTCAATTTACCATATGCTAGACAAGTCAAAGCCCCTTTAT
>PVKH010006900.1:0-20640 GCA_004027955.1 Chaetophractus vellerosus | reverse complement strand
GGCTCGATAGCCCAGTGGATAGGGCGCTGGCATACCACATGGGAGGCCCCGGGTTCGGTTCCCGGGGACCTCTCCTAGCGGGCAGACCGCCTTGAGAATGGCAAGCCGCCATGGGCGGGCCAGAGCCGCCGTGGGCAGGGCAAAAAGCTGCCACGGACAGGGCAAAAGCCGCCACGGGCAGGGCAGGTCGCCCGCGAATCGAGCGCAGCCAGCCACCCGTGAACTGAAGCAAGAGCTGGCGGTGAATAGAAGCAGAAGCCGCCCACAAGCGGGGAAAGCCGCGCCTGCGCATTGACCAAGTCTCCGCGTGTCGCCGCAACGGGAGGGAGGGGAGATATGTAATAAAATAAATAAATCTTTAAAAAAAAAAAACAATGCGAAGTATTGGTGGTAGGATGAGGTATGAGAGCCCTGTACGATGTTATTTATGTTTGTTTTGTAAGTTCACAACTACTACTACACACTTATTGTTTATGTATGTTTATGTATGAGTGATATACTGCAATAAATGAAAAATAGGAATGATGCTTCGGACAACATGGATGAACCTTGAGGATATTATGTTGAGTGAAATAAGTCAGACACAAAAGGTCAAATTTTGTATGATCTTACTAATATAAAATAATTAGAACAAGCAAACTCATAGAGTTAGAATCTAGAATATAGGTTATCAGGGGCTGGATTGGGGTAGGGAATGGGGAGTTAATGCTTAATTTGTGTAGAATTTCTATTTAGATTGATTGTAAAGTTTTGGAAGTAAATGGTGGAAGTAGCACAATATTGTGAGTGTAATCGACAGCACTGAACTATATGTGTGAATGTGGTTAAAGGGGAAATGTTATGTCATCTATATGTTACTAGAATAAAAATTAAAAGATGAAACATAGGACTGTCCAACATAGTGAGCTCTGTTTTAAACAATGTGCTATTATAGTTAATAGTACAATTATAAAAGCGTTCTTTCATGAATTGTAACAATTGCACCACACTAATGCAAGGTGTTAGTAATAGGGTGATATATGAGGGAAAAAAACAAACCTTCATGTAAACTATGGACTAGAGTTTATAGTACACTTTTAATATTCTTTCATCAATTTTAACAAAGGTACCCCACTACTGCACTGTTAAAAACAGAAGGGGTATATAGGAACATTTTTACATGATTTTTCTTTTAATCTACAACTTTTCTAATTAAAAACTTATAAATAAATAAATAATGGTCTATAGATAATACTCAGCAATTAAAAGAATAAATTCATACACACAACAGAATGGAAAAATCTCTGACATTTTGAGGGAAAGAAGAAAGATATAAGTGAGGTTTCATTTAGATGAAGTTCAAAAACAAAAGAAAACTAACTATAATGATACAAGTAATGATAGAAATGATATAACCTGCAAGACATTGTGTTAAGTTTCTCACCTAGAGTTCCTCATCTGGACCACAGCATATGGAAAATTATTTGTGACTATGTTCTCAATTATCCCAGTGATGGTACATCATCAATACCATTCCTGATGCGTAGGGGAAAAGTTAATTTATTATATACAGTGGATGCTTTAGTAGGGCCTTAGGGCTTAACTCTCTCAAGGGACCCTGGCTGATAATGTTTTTGTATGCTGCATTTTGTGTTTTTAAACACAAGAATGACTGTCTCTAGAGAAGAAATCTGGCTCAATCACTTTCCCCATACAACTTCACACAATTTGAATTTTGTGCTGTGTGAATGTAAACAAATGCATTTCTTTCTCAATGGGACAGTGGGAGTATAAGGGATGTAAAAAGCTTAGGCATAAATATAATACTGTTTTCAGTACAGTAGCATGTTAACCATGTTATCTAGGCTTGTGGTATATAAAAAAAATTTTTGAGCTCAATGTTTAAGTCCCAAATGCTGCTTATATAACTTTGGTTTTTCAAGGAAAGAAAAATTTGAGAGCAAAGTGCATGGTTTAAGATGGGCAACATTCCAGAAATTGAAGGTGTGAAGGAAAAACAAAAGGAAATGTGTCAGGGGTATAGTTGAAGTATGGCACAATTCCAATCATATGCTACTAGCCGCTAGCAGGTGGGGTCACTTTACCCATCAAGGTGATAGTCGTCTAATGGCCTGTATGAAACTCACGTGAAATAGATTGATGATTGAGATAAATCGGTTAAAGGAGGTCCAGGCGTCGGATCATTTTGTTGGTAATTTTTAAGATTAAAGTGTCAGCAACATATCAGAAAAGCTGCTCTGTATTACCCAAGAGTAGAGCAATTTAAAGCAAACTAAAGAAATCTGAATCTTGATGGCAGAAACAGTGGGTTTTAGTATAGACCAATTTAGCACACACACACACAAGTCAGAAATGGTAGTGAACAGAGAGGCCAGTTGCTTGTCAGTCTCTAGCCAGCAGCATCAGGCTCTTCATATGTCAGCAAAATTGCACTGGAATTTCCAGCTACATTTGTAACAACAAATAAAAGAACAACTAATATTCCAGCAAGTACAATACATTTATTGAGCACCCACCAAGTACTTGACATGCATTATATTGTTTAGTCCTCATAACATCCCATTGAAGTAAGTAATGTTATTATTCCCATTTACGTGAGGAAATGGGCTCAATGAGTTTAAGTAGGCTGCTTAATAGTGAGGGTGGAGCCTACTGCCTCTGCCCCATGTCCTGTTTTTACATTTGCATTGTCTCAGTCAGTGGTATGATCCTTTATGTAAATAATTATATATGCAGATTTACACAGGCAAATGCATTGCTTATCTAATTATGATTTGGCTTTTTTCCATAATCCATTATGTTTCTTAATTTGCTAATGCATTTGACTCTATTTCTTGAATGGGCATGCATTCTCAAAAATGCTTTAGAAGTGTGTTTTTGTGTTTTTTGTTTTTTTGGGTTTTGTGCTGTGACACTCACCCTAAAGAGCAGATAGAGATTTTTGAGAATATTGATGAGTAGCATCTTCTTTTAGCATCATTGTAAAGGCCTACTATGAAGTCCTTCAAATAAAGTTCACTATTCAGGGGTTAACATATGCAAAATACCTTCAGAGGTACTTCAACAGTGTAGCATTTCTTTCTTTCTTTCTTTTTTTTTTGTTTTACAAACCATCATGGCTTTTATTAGGCATCAGAACAAAGAAAATACATGTGTGCATGTGCAAGGGTATAGGATACATGATATATAACACTTTTGCTAACATCAGCAGATTCCATTATTCTTTAGGGTTAATGATCTATATTCCTATATGTAACAGACCTTGTTAACCATTATCTTGACATATACCAACTGTACTCTTTGGAGTACAGAATTCTTCTCCATCAGGCATGTACCAGATCTTATATCAACATCCCAAGACTTGTGGCACCTAAACATAAATCAAAGAGGCCTGTTTTTCTTTTAGGCCATGGCCCATGTGAGAACTCCTTCATTTCCCCCTTTTTTTATTAATTAAAAATTAAAGTGAAGATCATAGGAACCAAGCGTAGCATTTCTTGAGAAAGTTCTTTAGTTACATAGGATAAGAAGTTCACAGTAACATTTCATTCATTACTAAAGTATGGTTTATTATCTTAATGACTCTAGAATGTCATAGAAGAACATCAATCATACTGTATTGAATTTACTTGCTATATAAATATTTCCTACCTACAACATACATGCCCAGAAAATGGGTAGGTAAGTAAATTAATAATGATGAAAATAAATAAAAATGATCTTTCCATTTTATTTCTCATATTGTGTATAGAATAGTCTCTGTTCACTAGAAAAATAGCTGAAGCAATAAGATAAGCTTATTGCTACATTATTCCAGCCAGCCCTGGAAACAAAAGCTAGATGACTTGCAGGAACTAAATTTCTTTCTTCAGGTATCAGAAGCCAAATGGTTTGCCTCCAGTTCAAATCTCTTGGCATCTATTTTGTTCTGCCTCTAAAGAGAGGTTTTCTTTGCTTTACTCAGACTGCTTCAACACTATCCCTTAGACCTAATTCTAATGTCCTAGGAAAAACTATCTGATTTCATTAGTTTGAGCAGGTTGTCCACTGGTAATCCATTCAGCTGTAGAAGTGTGTGAAATCACATGGAACACTACCGCTCAGCAGGGCAGTGGGAACCAGGTGGAGAGGGTTGCCCAAGGCTCACTCAGAAGGGATTAGGTGATTAGGGAGGCCATGACTGGTGAAGAAAATAGTTAGAATTTAAATTATAGATACCTCATAGTAAGCAACATTCTTCCAGAAGCTGGCTATTCAGGGACTATTCAGACATCACTATCATATTTATGTGTTTCCATAAGGGCTACTCCTGGGTCAATCTATTTCTAAAAGTTCATAGGATTTCAGGATAGGTTTTGGAAAGGGTTTTGCAATAAGATCTAGTAATGTTTAATAGGAGAGAGGACAGAAGCATGGGTTTACCTATTTGGTTTAGACATAAATGAGGATTTGAGGACTTTCTCTTGATTGGATGATGACTTTTGTCTCAGAAGTACTGTTCTTAGGCATAAGTGTAAGTGTGGAGCCAATGAATTTTTCCCTGCATGTTTTGGAAATCAGAGGTGGAAAACTTACTGGCTCTACTCCATTGCACACTAGTACAATGCAGAGGGGAAATATTTAAAACCACAACTGAATGTTGCAACTTCAGCCTTTTCCTTGGAGGAAATAGGGGTGAGAATAGGGCATAATTCATATCACTATAGGAATAAATCTCTTCACTCTCCCTTTTTCTTGCAGAGAGAGGTGGAGGAGGGAGAACTGCTTAGCAGAGTGCACTAGTGAGTCTTTGTATATACAAAAATAGTCGAGGAGTTGAATATGGTATATAGAGATTCAGTGACACTAAAGAGAATTACTTTTTGTAAGAAAAGGACTTACAGTTTGCTCCTGAGGGAAAGAAAACAGATTTAAAAGGGCCGGGGGAGGGGAAGGGGACTGAGGGTAACAGAGAAAGAAGAAACTACTGGAACATAGGAAAGTATCTAAATGGCTTTTCAAATTTGGGATTCATAATATTCTATTTGCTTAATTCCAACCTAAATTCCAACCACTGCTGCAAACCTCAGTCAAGTCTGCAACACAGAAAACAACTTTAATGACTGGTTTTTATTTGCGAGTCTGTATTTGGGGGTTGTATTTCTTTGTGTGCGTAAAGCGTAGTAGGATGCTGGACTTCAAGTCTGGTTTTATGTAGTAGAGAATAGGGAGAGAACACGAAGGGTTAGATAATACATTAATGAAATTAATTGAGGAAAAGCAGGAGCTAAGAGTCATCAGTAACTTGGAAAATTTTTAAAATTCCTTTCACTTTCTGTAGTAGCCTTTACTTTTCAAAGATGGCCACCCAATGTATATCCCATCCAACATGCTCATCATACAAGATGATGTTTACACATCTCCATTAAGTAGAATTTCTTCCCTCTCCTTGAATCTGGTGGGTCCTGGTCACTGTTACAGAATGTGGTGGAATGATGCTGCATGACTCCTGAGGCTATGTCTAAAAAGCCATGTAGCTCCGCTTGGCTCTCATTTTGTTTCAGAATCTCTGCCATTGGAACCATGCTGCCTTGATGGGAGGAAGCCCAGGCAACATGGAGAGGCCATGTGTGTATACTTAATTCAAACCATCCCAACAGCCTCAGCTGAGCACCCAGACATCATCAACTACCAGAAATAGGGGTGAACAAACTTTCTGATTATTCTAACCCCCAGTGTTCACGTTTTCCACCTGAAAGCCCAGACATCTTGCAGCATAGACAGGCCACCCCTGCTGGGTCCTCACTGAATTCTTGACCCAAAGAAACTATGAGAAATAATAAATTATTATTGTTTTTTAAGCCATTAAGTTTTGGGATAATTTTTATGCTGCAGTGGATAGGTAATACATCCTTGCTCCCAGGATCCCTAGAAGAGATTAAGGGGACCTTGCTATGAAATTTGGACTAATTCTTTCTTAAGCTTAAAGAATTGAGTTGTATCTTGTTAGGCACTTGTTAGATCTCAGGTACTATTTTTTCACACTTCAAGAATTCTGTGGTCGGAAAGATTAAGGATATCAGGGTAGGGAGGGAGAAGGGGGAAATTGGTTCATCTTTCAGGAATAAAAAGGCATGCCCCAAGGATAGCCAAGGAGAAAGTAAGTGGCTTGAATTAAATCTTCCAGATTTATCTATTTATGAGCTATGTGACTGGAGGAAAAAATCACTTTTGCCTCAGTTTCTTCATCTGTGCAAATGATGTTAATCTATATTAATAATGACAAGGGTTAACAAACTGTATGTAAAGTGTTTAGCATATAGGGTGGGTTGGGTGAGAAACACATCAAATGTAAGATAAGGACTATAATCAGCAGTAAGAGTTTGACAATATTCTTTCATAACTTGTAACAAATGTCTCACGACAATGCAAGGTGTTGGTGGAGGGTTGATGTAGGGGACTCTTGTAATGATGTTATGAATGTTTGCTGTGTAAGTTCACAACTTTTACTATACACTTATTTTTTATGTATGCACATGTATAAGTGATATAAAAATAATAATAGGGTGGGTTGGGGGAAAATACTTTGGTTAGCAGTAATATTTTGAGGATGCTCTTCAATCATGATTTAAAAATGTTTAAGTGCAATGCAAGGTATTGGTGGTAGGGTGAGGTATGAGAGCCCTGTAGGATGTTATGTATGTTTGTTTTGTAAGTTCACAACTATTGCTGTACACTTACTGTTTATGTATGTTTATGTATGAGTAATATACTTCAATAAATTTTTAAAAAATAAAGTGTTTAGCTTAATACCCAGCACCAAATATGCAATCTATTAATGTTAGCTATTATTATTTGAAGGGTTTAGCATAGAACCTAATAATTCTAGATAATGGCTTAATAAATAGGAGCTTTAATTATTATACCGCTCCAAATATTTCTCACATGCCAACCCATATCACTAAATTCTGCACCTTATTTCTATGGCTAATATCCTTGGAATCTCTATTTTGAGATGACAGAAAGTTTTGTAGTATATGGAATTATCAGCTTATCAATGTGACTAGTAAACTTACCATACAATTGTAACTCATTCAAAATGTCCTAATGTAGGTTAGTAGTAAAAAAGGCATTGATTCCTCTGCATGCATTTTAGTATAAATGGCAATTCTTAGAGATGCAATCATGCATTCTGTCACCCTTGGAACATATTCATAATGTGGGGAATCTGTGTTTCAAATTAGACTCTTACATTTTGGGTATTCCATTTCATTTCTACTTGATTATATGAAACTTTGGGTTCTTCTGTAAAATAGAGCTGAAGATAGATTCTCTGGGCATCTGATAGTTCCAAATTAACTTAAAAACAATACTTTGCTGAGTAAAGCACAGAAAACCCAGACATTTCCCATAAAATATACAATAAGTGAAACATTCAAGTAAGTGGGTATAGGAAAACAAAGCATCAACCAGTATTTCTTTTTTTTTTTTTTAAATGAAGGTTTTATTTTCAGGCTTCAGGTGAACTCATGGTAGAAGGCCTCAATGTTCCACAATTTCAGCAGGAAACAACCCCCAAGCTATAGGTGAAGCTTTTTGATGGACTTACCAACTACGCAGTTGTTCATAATATCTCCACTTAAAAATCTATCTGCAGACTGCTCCCTTGAGAGATGGAACAGGGAAAATGCACTAGCTCCCGAGGCAGTTCTGCTGCCCTGTGTAAATTCTTGCCTTATTGCTTTGTTACTTGAAATTTTAATTTCCTTAAAAGATTAAAAGTCTACCCAAATTGTGGGGCTGGCTGTAGCTCAATTGGTAGAGAGCCGGTTTACCACATGGGAGGCCCCAGGTTCAGTTCCCAGGGCCTCCTTGAGTGGGCAGACCGCCTTGAGAAGGCAAGCCACCATGGCAGGGCAAAGCCGCCACAGGCAGGGCAAAGCCCCCGCAAGCAGGACAAGCCACCCACGAGCAGGACAAGCCGCCCGCAAGCAGGCAAGGCTGCCGCACGGTGAGCTGACTCGGCGGGTCGCCACAACAGGGGGGAGACAAGCAGACACAGAGGAACGCAAAAATGAACACAGCAAGAACAAGCAGAAAGGGGGGGGGAATATATAATAAATAAATAAATAGATAGATAAATAAATAAATAAATAAATAAAAAAATAAAAATAAAAGAACAACATTGAATGTTAAAAAAAAAAAAAAGTCTACCCAAATTGAACTCATATATACTGTATGTTGTGGAAAATATACCCTGGGAGATTATTTGTCTCAAGTATCAGTTCAAATTATCATTGTTCACCTTAACTTTATTAGCAAGTTGACACAGCAGCAAAATTTAAAAGTTAAGGTGCTTTTTGGGGTGATAGCAATTTTGTCCATGAGATACCTCAATCTATACAAATCCCATTAGACTTTTCATGGAACATAACAAACTGATTCTGAAACCATAAGGTAGAATATAAAGGTGAAAAATTGCCAAGCCAAATGTTTTTGTATTTAAATTTTTTTCAACTCTATCGTGGTATAATTGAAGTACATTCATCTACACATATTTAAAGGGTACAATTTGATCAGCTTTGACATATGTATATGTCTAAGAAATCATCACCAGAATATAGATACACATTTCCATCATCCACAAAAGTTTCCTGGTTTTCCTGCAATGTTTTCCTCCTTTTATCCCCATCCATAGTCAACCGCTTATCTCCTTTCTGCCACAATGGGTTACTTTGTGTTTTTTAGAATTGTATGAAAGTAGGATCATAGAGTATGTGTTCTTTTCTGCCTGCCTTTTTTCACTCAAAATGATTTTGAGATTCATCCGTGTTCTTTTTTTTTTTTAAGATTTATTTATTTTATTACATATCTCCCCTTCCCCCCCATTGCGGCGACACGCCGAGACTTGGTCACTGCGCAGGCGCGGCTTTCCCCGCTTGTGGGCGGCTTCTGCTTCTATTCACAGCCGGCTCTTGCTTCAGTTCGCGGGTGGCTGGCTGTGCTCCATTCGCGGGCGACCTGCCCTGCCCGTGGCAGCTTTTTGCTCTGCCCACGGCGGCTCTGGCCCGCCCATGGCGGCTTGCCATTCTCAAGGCGGTCTGCCCACTAGGAGAGGTCCCCGGGAACCGAACCCGGGGCCTCCCATGTGGTATGCCGGTGCCCTATCCACTGGGCTATCGAGCAGGCCCCATCCGTGTTCTTATAGATATCAATTTCTTTTCTTTTTATCTCTGAGTAATATTTTATTATATGGATAAAACACTAAAGGTTTACTTGTTTACATTTTGCTGGATATAAGGATTGTAATGAGTTTTGGGCTATTATAAATAAAACTGCTATGAAAATTTGTGTACAAGTTTTTGTGTGAACATATGTTTTGTTTGCCTTGAGTGAATACCTAGGATTAGAAGTGCTGGGTCAGAAGGTAGATATATTTTTAACTCTTAAAGAAACTGATACCACTAATATTTGAGAATTCCAGTTGCTCCACATCCTTGCTAAAATTTAGTATAGTCAGATTTTTAAAAAACTTACCCATTCTAATTGGTGTGTAATTATATTTCATTGCATTTTAATTTGTATTTAATTGATGGCTAATGAAATTAAGCATCTTTTCACTTGCTTATTAGCTACCCATACCCATTTTTTGAAGTGTTAGTTCAAATCTTTTGACCCATTTTTTTTTACTGAGTTGTTTCCTTATTTGTAAGTTGTTAGTATTCTTCAGCTAAATAGATGCAAATCCCGTGTTTGACATCTGTATTACAAACATTTCCTCCTAGCCTTTTTCTTTTCATCTTTTGAAGAGCAAAAGTGTTTTTTTTTTTCTTTTTCTTTTGATGAAGTCCAATTTATCTTTTTTTTCATTTATGGTTTATAATTTGGGGGTTAATGTAAGAAACTTTTCCCACTCCAAGTTCACAAAGATTTTCTCGTATGTTTTCTTCTAAAAGTTATATAGTTTAGGGCTTATATTTAGGTCTATGATAAATTTTGAGGCAATTTTTGCATATAGAGTGAGGTAAAAATTGATGTTCATTATTTTCCACAAAAATATCCTGTTGATCCAGCACAATTTGGTAAATAGACAGTTGGTTTTTACATCAAGTTGTCCCGGCATCTTTGTTGAATATCAATTGACATTTATATGTAAGTTTATTTCTGGATAACTTCTATTGATCTATATGTGAATACTTTCACCAATACAAATTGTCTTTATTATTATAACTTTATAATAAGTCTTTAAATATTATAGGATAAGTTCTCCCATTTGTCTTTCTTTATAAAATTTCTTTGTTTTTTCTGTCCTCTGCATTTCCATATGAATTTTAGAATCAGCCGGTTTGTTTCTACAAAAATAGGCTATTGGAATTTTGATTTGGATTATGGTGAAGCTATAAATCAATATGGATAGAATTGCCAATTGAGTCTTCCAATCCATGAACATGATATATCTTTCCACTTATTTAGATCTTCTTTTATTTTAGTTTTCACTGTATAAGTATTAGACTATTTTCTTTAGTTTATTCCTAGAAATTTTATATTTTTTGGTACTGATATAAATGAGATTTTCCAATTTTTTGCTGCTGTTATGTAAAATACAACTGATTTTAAAATATATATATATTAACCTTCTATCCTGAGACCTTGTGGAATTAATTTATTTGATCTAATAGTTTTCCTGAGCTTTTCTATATAAATAATCATATCATCTGCAAAAAGGGATAGTTTCAAATCTTCCTTTGTAATCTTTATGCATTTTATACATTTTCCTTGCCCTCATTCTTTGGCTATGACATCCAGAACTATGTTGTTAGAAATGGCAAAAGTGGGCATCCTGGTATCATTTCTGATCTCAAGGAGAAATAATTCAGTCTTTCACTGTTTAAGAAACATGTTAGCTATAGTTTTTCTCACAGCTGTCCTTTATCCCTTTGAGGAAGTTCCCTACCATAGTTTGCTGAACATTTTTATCATTAATGGCTGTTGAATGCCACTCCCCCAGGTGGCTTCCTCATCTGTTTCTTGTTTTTGCTCATTGTTTACGCTCATTGCCTGCTGGTTGTCTGTTCATTGTCTATTTTTTATTCCCTTTAGGAGGCACCAAGAACTAAACCCAAGACCTCTCATGTGGGAGTAGGGTGCTTAACTGCTTGAGCCACATCCGCTTCCTGCTCGTTTGTTTGTTTGTTTGTTTGCTCGTTGTTTGCTCATTGTTTGCTTGTTGTCTTGCTCATTGTTTTTGATCATTGTCTGCTTGTTGTTTTTGCTCTATGTCTACACATTGTTTGTTTGTCTTCTTTAGGAGGCACCAGGAACCAAACCCGGGAACTCCCATGGGGGAAGTGGGTGCTCAACTGCTTGAGCAACATCTGCTCCCATGGCTGCTGAATTTTGTTAAGAGTCCAAACATCCATTAAAGGGTCATATGATTTTGCCCTTCATTCTGTTGATAAACCACCTAAGGAAATTTTCTGATTTTGTGTCGTCATTTATGTACATACCTGTCTACGATTAGATGGAGACTCTATCATTCATTTTTATCACTAAACCTGGCACTTAGTTAATGATCATTAAATGTTTGTTGAATGAATGTATTCATAATGACTGCAGACATACTAAGTATGCATTGTCTTATATTTCTGTTTAATAGTGATAAAATATTCCTATACAAGTAATGATAACTCCAGTGACATGCATGACAAACCTAAGCAGCATATTTAGTATGCGAAGATGAGAGCCTCTGCTATTTATATGACCGCAAGAAAACTAAGAGCTTAGAGAATACTTCTAATTATTCAAAATAGAATAAAAGGTTCAGAAAATATGGAAGGGGTAATAGTAATGCTAGCTGCTTGTGATAGTTTGAAGCTTTTGTGGGCCCTAGAAAATCCTATTCTTAAAGTTAATCCATTCCTGTGTGTCAATCTATTGTGGGTGTGACTTTTGATTACATTACTTCAGCTAAGAGCCTTTGATTAGATTGTGTGAACCAGGGTGGATCTTAATTCTCTTACTGGAGACCTTTCTAAATGGAGGAATAATAAGCTGCAGATACAGGAGAAAAGCTGCAGAGACAGAGAGGAACCAAGAAGCTGAGCGGGAAGGCCTCCGGAGCTGGAAGCTGAAATAAATGGAACACAGAAGCTAACAGGAAACTACTTTAGCCAGAAGCTGAAAGCAATGAGACTCAGAAGAGAGGGGAGAGATGTGAGGAGCTGATGCCACCATGTGCCTCATCACTCATAGCTGCTGCTCGACAAGAAAACAGTTCCTGATGATGCCTTGATTTGGACACTTCACTGCCTCAGAACTGTAAGGTTTTAACCTAATAAATCCCCGTTGTAAAAGCCAACCCATTTCTGGTATATTGCTCTCAGCAGCTTTTAGCAAACTAAAACAGAAAGAAATCGGTACCAGGAGAGTGGGGTGCTGCTATGAAACTACCAGAAATGTTGGGGCAGTTTTATAAACAGGTAAGGGAAAGACTTTGGAAGAATTGCGAGAAAAGGCCTAGATTGTTTTGAAGAAATATCGACACTAAAGATACTTCTGATGAGGCCTCAAACAGAAATCATGAATGTGGAAAGAAGGTAATCCTTGCTTTAAAGTGGCAGAGAACTTGGCAAAATTGACTCCTGATGTTAAAGGGAAGGCAGAATTTGAAAGTGACAAGCTTGGATATTTAGCTGAGATTTCCAAACTAAATGTAGAAACCATGGCCTGGCTTCTTGCAGCTTAAAGAAAAATGTAAAAGGAAAAGGATAACCTGAAAATTGAACTCCTGGGTATACAGAAACCAGAAATTGATGGATTGGAAAATTGTTAGCTTCCAGAAAATGAGTTCCCAGAGAATGGTGCCCCATGTGAAGACTTAACTGAATATGGAATGAGCCAGTCATTTCAGTGTAAGTCAGGAGTGGAAATCCAGTTATCCAGGAAGGATTTGTGGAAAGTTCTATTGTGTGACAGTTGGGACCCCTGTATCCTACAAGAAAAACCAATAAGTATTTTGTGAGTTCTGTATGAACAGAGCTACTTCCAGGCTAGAATAAATGGGACAGAAAAGGGAGAGATTGAAGGAAAAACATCTTCAAGGACAGAACCATGGAAGTGGATGTCTGGACTTAAGACATTTTCTCTGGCCAGAGAGGGAGCCCACCCATTGTGTGAAAAGTGTGAATATACCCAAGCATTTGGAGAGTGTGGGTCTTGCACCCAGTTCAGAGAGAATGGTACCACCTCATGCTTTAGCGAGGGTAGAATGCATTCCCTGGGGACTGGGGACTTTGGCCACCACCCACTGCTCTGAGGGCGTTAAGCCTGTGCTTCAAGAGACTAGGGAGAGTCTGGCCTTAACCCCAGTGTTCTTGGAGGGTGAGGCGTCACCCAGATGCTTGATGAGGGTGGAGCTGACAACATGGCCACTGGGCAAGCCCTTGGAAAGGGTAAGGTTGCCTTTCCTTCAGGCCCTAAGGACAAGAAACCTTGGTTCTATAAATGACTTTCATACTGAAATCTAATAGAGTATGCCCTGCAGATTGTTGGAACCATTTGGGAACTGTGACCCCTGTTTCCTTCTAATTTCTCCCTATGGCAATAGGATTTATTCTGTGACTGTCCCTTCTTTGTATATTGGAAGCAGATAACTTGTTTTCTCAATTTCACAGGTCCACAACTTGAAGGGAATTTTGCCCCAGAACAGACTGCATGCCTATAACTGATTTTGATGAGATTTTGTACTTAGTAGACTTACTGAAATGATTTAAAGCTTTTGAAATATTATAATGGAATGTATGTATTTGCATATGGAAAGAACATGTCTTTCTGGGATCCAGAGGGTGAAATGTGATAGTTTGAAGCTGGATGGACCCCAGAAAATCCTGTTTTTAAAGCTAATCTATTCCTGTGCATGTAAACCTATTGTAGGTGGAACCTTTTGATTAGATCACTTCAGGTAAGGGACTTTGATTAGATTGTTTGCCCACAGTGGGTCTTAATCTTCTTACTGGAGTCCTTTATAAACAGAGGAATAAAAAGTCACAGATACAGAAAAAAGCCACAGAGACAGAAAGAAGTCTCCAGAAGTTGAAATCAATGAACCCGGGAGAGAGGAAAGCCACAGATGGACTGGCCAGAAGCTGACGGTAACAAGGTATGTAGGAGAGGGGAGCGGATGCTGCCATGTGCCTGATCACCCACAGCTGCAGCTGGGGGAGAAAACATTTCCTGATGATTCCTTGATTTGAACACTTTCATTGCCTCAGAACTATAAGCTTTTAACCTACAAATAATTCCCACTGTAAAGGTCAGCCTATTTCTGGCATATTGCTTTGGCAGCATTTAGAGAACTAAAACAGTTGCGTTATTCCTATCAGTGGGAAAATAAATCATTTTACTGTTTCTTTGTCTCTAGAGATTGGTGGAGTGGGGACAAAACTGCATAAATGCATCTTTTAAAATGAAAAAAAAAAAGACTGGAGTAGAGCTGGGAACAAGAGCTGGAGAAAGTTGAATTTCTATGGATGAGAAAATAGGTGATTAATAACTTACTTTTATAAACATTGTTATTTTTGCTACAGACAAGGAGGGAAAAAATACCAAGATAAGAAAGAGAGGAAAGGAAAGAAAAGCATGAAAAAAAGATGGTAAAGGAATTAGGTATTTAGTTAAAGTAGTTATTTCTAAATGTATTTTTGATCCTACATGCTAATCAGTAAATTATTTTTAGCATGCACTGCAAAAATATATATAATATATATAAATAAATATTTCTTTAAATATTGTGTATATTTACTGCTGTTGATCTGATATTGGTAAAGCTTAATTTCTTAATTTTTAGGTGGAAAATAAATATAAAGAAAAGTTTTAATATTGTTTTCTTTAACTCAGTGGATTGTAATATGTCTTCTTAAGTTGTGCTTATCCCACTTTTGGAGGCCAAATGGGCCCAGATGGCCAAAATATTTATGATGAGAAATGTCTAACATAAATTGTTTGCATTTATGATAAAGAAAATCTTCCTGTGTTCTCCAAAGCTTCAGTGAAATCTGTTCCATATACAAATATTTTGAATGACATGCTGTTGTGTGTATTGTCTGTGAGTTTGTATTTTGTCCATGTGTATGTTGGTTTTACCATGTGTGGAAATCAAAGAAAGGGACTGAGCTTTCTCTTTGCTAGCACCATGTGGAATAAGGACAATATGCATTGGACAACGAACAATCCATAACAAAAAAAACTCAAGCAGGAACTGGAGCTAAGAAATGACTGGAAAGAATGTAAGTCAGTCTCCCACATACTCAGAATTCCTGGAAAGACTTTCCACGGAATGGGATTTGAACCAATCTCATTTGACTCTCAAAGGACTGGATAGCATAGATGATATCTGGGTTATGTAGTGTATTTCAAATTCATACATATCCAACTAACCTTTCTTTCTATATATAAATATCAGAAAACATGTATCAAACATTTTGAGGGAAAAATTGACTGTTTTCTCACTTAATCTGTCACATTTAATAAGTTATATGGAAGTTTTCGTTTTAACATCGATTTTCCTTTCAATTCTTTTAGATTGAGACAGAGCGGGGCAGTAAAACCATTTCCTTACAGGGCAATCTACTACTTCTCCAACACAAAAGAAAAAATCATTAGTTAACTGATTGTTGCCTGTAAATTTTGATGTGACAGATTTATCTTTGACAAACTCCTGGTCTGAGTTTTTAATACTGTGTTTTATATGAGAAGCTTGTGGGCTCTAGGCAGAAATATGCCACAGTTCACTGGTATTCATTCTTTTAATAAATAGTCTGTAGGTCTTTCACCTTGGACCAACCCCATAGCGACCCCCATCCTTACTCTCATGATGCTTACAGTATAGTCATAGATTCTGTGTCATATTAAGAAGAATTCTGTCATTGACATTATGGCAAGGACCAGTCTTGAGCCAAACCAGACGAGCTCACCATAAAATTATGATGAAATCATTAAGCAAATATGTATCAGATTTCATGGCTATAAAAGAGATTCCTAGTAATGACACAAAACTCAGAAGCTATAAGGGACAAGATTGATGACTCATGATTCTAACACTTAGAAATAAATGAAATTAATATACAGGGGGAAATATAAGTAAAACTTAAAGTCAAATAGTATACTAGGTAAAAGATTTGTAACATATGGCAACAATATATGTTATGCTTTATGTTTTATCTAGAAAGTATTCATATAAATAATAAAATGATCATATCAACAGAAAAAGTAGCAAAGGACATAGTTCTTTCATAAAATCACAACTACACACAACCAATATGCATGAAAACTTTTCAATGTTACTTGTAAAGATACACAAATTAAAATGAGATTTTTTTTGAATTGGCAAAGACAAAAAAAAAGAAAGATAAAATTTAGGAGATCCTGAAGATGGGGAAAGCAAGAGCTCCTATACCCTGCTAGTGAATCTATACATTTGATAAAACTTTCTGGAGGAAATTTGATTTAAAAAAACCTTAAAGGGAAGCAGATGTGGCTCAAGTGATTGGGCTCCCGCCTACCACGTGGGAGGTCCCTGGTTCCATTCCTGGTGCCTCCTAAAGAAGACAGCGAGCTGGTGTGACAGGAAGGCACAGCAAGCTGACACAACAAGATGATTCAACAAGAGACACAAGAAGAAAAACATGGTGAGAGACACAACATAGCAGGGAGTAGATGTTCCTGGTGCCTTTGAGAGAGGACGCATGGGACAGTGAGCTGGCACGATAGGCAGGAGCAGTGAGCTGACGCAACAAGATGACGCAACAAGAGACACAAGAGGAGAAGCATAACAAGAGACACAACAAAGCAGGGAGCGGAGGTGGTTTAGGCGATTAGGCGCCTCCCTCCCACATCGGAGGTCCCTGGTTTGGTTCCTGGTACCTCCTAAAGAAACAAGGAAGGCGAACAGGCACAGAAGGTGAAAGCAATGAGGAGGGTGGGGGTGGGGAGAGATAAATAAATAAAATAAATACATTTTTAAAAAAACCTTAAACATTTTGTATTAATTTTGATCCTGCAATTCCTCTTCTCAAGATTTATCTTAGAAAAATAATCAGAAAAAATATACACAGATATCTGTTCAAGAATGTTCATCCTAGCAGTGTTTAAAATAATAAGTTGGAAATAAATTAAATATACAATATACAGAAGCAATTAAATTATGGTAGAATCATACAATGAAATGCAAAGTCATCAAAATGAGGATCAAGCACCTCATTTCCATGGGAAGTTGTTCAGCACTTATTGTTAAGTAAATACAGAAGATTATTAAATTCTTTATAGCATGATCTTACTTTGGTTTAAACATTTAATGTGGTGCTTATTCATTCTTTAGGCATTCTACTGTTTTCTCTGGATTAAGCCAGACCACTAAATATCTACATAATTGTGCCATGTCTTGAGCCTTCTGCTTTATTGACTTGCTAGGTCTCTGACTGTTTTCTGATTTTATTTTATTTCTTTTTTATTTCTTTTTTATTTATTTATTTTTTTTTTTTAAGATTTATTTTATTTTATTACATATCTCCCCTTCCCCCCGCTGCGGTGACGCGCTGAGAGTGGTCACTGCGCAGGCGCGGCTTTCCCCGCTTGTGGGCGGTCTCTGCGTCCGTTCACAGCCGGCGCTTGCTTCAGTTCGCGGGTGGCTGGCTGCGCTCCATCCACGGGCGACCTGCCCTGTCCGTGGTGGCTTCTTGCCCTGCCCACGGCGGCTCTGGCCCGCCCATGGCGGCTTGCCATTCTCAAGCGGTCTGCCCGCTAAGAGAGGTCCCTGGGAATCGAACCCAGGGCCTCCCATGTGGTAAGCCGGTGCCCTATCCACTGGGCTATCGAGCCGGCCCCAGTTTTCTGATTTTAAAATGGGGATAAAATAGTTCCTACTTTCCAAGATTGTTATAAGGATTAAATGAGAAAAGTTCTTGGAACAATGCCTAGAATGATGTAAACACTATATAATTATAAGCCTTTATCAGTGTTATTATTATCACATAATTAATTTATTTTAGACTTAAGTGTCAAGAAGCTGCTTGTTTTTCTGAAGGAACAAAAATATTATTTTCTGATGGACTGACAATAAGAAATTCACATCTAATTGAAAGCTTAGAGCCCGTTCTATGGCCCAATGTTTGTAATCAGGTGTATGAACACAAATTAACCTGCCACCCTGACAGTAACATTCTCCTAGTCAAGTTGTTGATTTACAAATTTGTATTGTCTTATTTAGAGTCTGATATGCTGCCTTAAACATCCTTTGTGGAATAAGATAGGCCATAGTTAAATAATCAACCAACCTGACTTTAAGATAATTTTGGAACAAGTTTAGTAGATATGTTGTTACCAGCAACTTAAAGGCCAAAAATTTTGAAGATTGCATAGCTTAAACTTGGGTGTACAATAAAAAAAGTCCTAATTTCCCAGAAAAGGTTATGGTCTTAGCTAGCCAGATAACAACTGAGGCATTTTCTTCTTATAGGTGCTATGTGAACAAAGTGTAAGATAACACTGTTTCTCCCACAATCTTGTATGAGTATCTGCCACACTGTGAAAATGAAAATGGCTATATGTGACAGAACCAGTGAAATAGCAAACATTGTGGCAATCTTTCCACATCTGAATGTAAGAGAAGGAACAGGGAAGAATGAACAGACAAAAAAAGGTAAGGGAAAGAAAAGGAAGAGATTGGTTGAATGAAATGAACAATTGCTGAAGGATGATTCAACATGACTTAACTTTATATGTGCTGTTTGTAATGTGGTTGATAATTGGTTAAAATGATGAAATATTGGCACATATAAAAGCCACAGTAGGAAGTGAAAATTCCTTTCTTATGGCATTTCTTATTATTTTGTGGTTCTTTGTTATTTCTGGCTCTTCAAGATTGGACACTAGTACAAAAAATTCACATGGGCCTTTGGAAGAGAAAGAAGACAAGTTGTCCTGATTTTTTAAAATTATAATTAGACATTCCAAGTGACAGATTACTCCAGAGCCACTCAGTTAAGTGAGTATTATGAAGTCAAATGAAATTTGCGCATTTCCTAGCTATATTGCCTTTTTTCACCTTGGAGAAGTGTTAGGTTTTAGTAACCTTCCTTAGTCCCTAGAATAATGCTTTGTGTACAATGAATGTTAAGAAAAATTGATGAGTGAATGGCTATTGTAAAAAATTTCTGAAGTCAAATAAAATGCAATCTATAGCTTGTATGTTAATAAGCAGAAAGGAGCTAATTAATAAGTGAACGTAATAAGTGTTTCTATTAAGAATTAAATATAAAAATGTACTAAAACAAATTTCCAAGTCTTAAAGACAGTTAAATAGTCTAAGTGTCTTTGATTCAAGCCTCATTTTAATGACTTACAAATGAGGCATTGATTTTCCCCCCATTTTTTGTCTCTAATTTGCATCAATAGATGGGGTAGCACAGATGAACCATTCCTACATAAGTACTCAAAAATAAATAAAATGAAAATGTCAGTGGCCAAGAAGCAGATTGGTGGCCTCATGGCTATATTCTACTTGAGGCTGCTGTTTCCTCTATGAAATGACAAGGTGATTTTGCTAACTCTGATTCAAAAGGAAGCCTCAAGGTTTTAATCCAAGATGGCATCAGAGTAACTCAGGCAGGGTGCAGCTTTCTTGCAAAATAGGGGAGAAGGCACAGAAGTCATCTGAGGGAGCTGTGTTGGGGATCTGCAGACCTGAAGAGTGCTGCACACATTGTCTAGGAGGGACTGGGAATGGAGAGATGAAGAGGCCAAAGGGAAAACCATGAGTTGATGCCCTGGGGCTGGGAATGCTGCCCAACTCCCACCCCTGAGGTGAACAGCCTTGGTAAAATGTACAGTTGAGCAGCCAACAAAGAGGGGAAAGGACATATTCCTCCCTGAGAAGAGGAGAGTGGCTGAGGGTTGAGTGTGGTTTCTCTTCAGTTAATGTATCCACCATAATTTGAATCACTGACTCAGAAGAGGTAGTTAGCAGAGATTGAGGGATTCATGTCTGTGGAGGGGTTTGCCAAGGAGAGTCTCTACCAGTCAGCTGGTAAAGTGAAGGCTGACAGGCTTGTCTCTCCTGTTTCTTTCTCAGGCACAGTAGATCTGGTCTATGCCCAAGTGGCAGCTCCGTGTCTCCGTTTTGTTTACTTCAATAGGGCAATCTTACAGTTTTAGAAAAAATTAAACTGAAAATCAAAGAAGAGCTATGAAATAAAACTACCAGGCAAGAGAGAAGTTGATCAACATAGTAAAACCACCAACACAATCAGATGCCTAGATATCAACAAAAGATAACAAGCCATACTAAGAAACAGAATGAACCAAGAATCCAGATGAGGCACAGGATTTAAGACAATTAATCAATGAGTTCACATAAACCTCCTTAATCAATTTAAAGAAGTGAAGGAAAATATGATTAAAGAGGTAAAAGAGGAGGTATATGTGGCTTAAATGGTTGGGCGTCCGTCTCTCATATAGAGGGACCTGGGTTCAATTCCCAGGACCTCCTGGTAAAATAAAGAATAATATAGAATGCACACGGGCCACCTGGCCCCGCAAGAGGGTACACCGCCAGGCCCCATGCATGGATGCGCCACACGCAGCAAGATGATGATGTAACAGGAGAGT
>PVKH010006899.1:0-20648 GCA_004027955.1 Chaetophractus vellerosus | reverse complement strand
CAAACATAGGAAACAGAAAACAGCAGGTGCATTGCCAGCCATTTCCAAAAACAAGATATGGTGTTTGATTTTTCACTTGATGAATTTTAAAAGAGTAGGTGCCAAGAGATGTGAAGTATGTAGGTGAAATGGCCTTTAAGAGTGTTCAAAGGCTAAAAAGGGTGAAGCAGCATGTGGTGGGCAGAGTCAAAAGAGCATAGTGGTAGAAAATGAGAAGAGAGGTGGAAAGCAAAGGGAAGAAAGAAGAGGAGGTAAAAGATAAAAAGTATCAAGTGGGATGAGAGAGACAAGCAATGTGAAATGAGTCTGATTCTTTAAGAAACATACGACTTTTTCTGTGTGATTAGAAGAGGGTACAGATGGTTGCCATGTTAGAGATTTCTTCAGAGAAATGTTCAGAAAAACCACCATCCTTATAATTAATTATGAATAGTACTTTAATGTTAATGCTTTGTGGAAAGGTAATTGGAATAAAAACAGTGTACATTTACTCCTCAGTGACTTAAATACTGAAAAAGTATTTGCTGCATTGAATGAAAAGATGGCTAATTAATAACTAATCATTTCAAAAGTAACACAGTAAAAGAAAAATATTACTTATTTCTGTCTTGAAGCCCTGAGGTCTCTGAATGCAGCCTTTGACCATTATACAAAGGAAGTTGAGAGAATATCAATTAAGATTAAGAATTTCAAAATTTGTTTTTATATATGATGCATAATGAGGTGTCCAAAAACTCACTCAGTTGTAAACTGTGGTAAAAATAGAAATTATTTCTTCACAACAGCTTTGTGACTATAATTTGCACATAGAGAAAATTCATAGGGCCATAAAGCATTGTGTCTTCATATGGTTGCAGGTTGTGTTTGAGGCAAGCGTCTACATTTTTATAGTATCCTCAATTTCCTATTATTCCCTGCTAAATTGTAAAGTGATTTTAATGTCTATTTTCCTCATCCTTCTTCCCTAAATTCAGTAGATATTTCATTCAGACATTCTCTTTTCTTCCGGACCTTTCTGTTGATTTTTCAGTGCTGCTACTCCATTCCAGAACTTCTATTTCAATCTTCAATTATTGCAATAATTTCTGTCTTCACACTTCTTCCATCTCTTCCAATCTGCCAAGCATTCATTTTACACCTATTCTAAAATCCTTAATGGCTCCCCATTTCCTACAGCACAAGTTCCAAATCAGTGTGTCATTTATGATCTTCCATAATTAAAACTTACCCTCTTTTTCAGGTTTTATATTCCACTATTTTCACGAACTCTTCCCAATACATATATCTCTCCTTTTTGGCATAACTCTTGTGAGCAACAAGTTTATCTTTCACCTCAAAACATCTTTAAAATATCTGGTTGCTTTTTTTCATTTCCTACATTACCATGGTGGATTGCCCTCTCAGTCTTTCTACCTACTCAGCTGTTCTCACTCTGTATATCCCTTTTCATATCAATAACACAGGTTTTATCCCCATGAAATTCCTAAAACATTTATGTCAATCATTCATTTGACAAAAGTATGTTAGATTACCTTCACAGCATTGCTGTGGCTTCTTGAGGACAGTAAGAATTTTCAACTTTTTATATTCACCACTTTACCATTCTTTACAATAAAACTGCATTGGTTTATTGAACATAATCTTTATAACAATTAAAATTTGGAATTACAATATTACTGAATTTGACTTTATGTTGCAAATTAAATCACATAATAATAGGGAGTTGGTGGTTCTTTGTTGTTTCTTTGAAATTTTATGCAATGAAAGCATCAGTTTTCAACATAATCATGGCAAAGACACTTTGGAGTGATGATATTGCATTGTTTCCCTAATTTGGGAAATACGTATGCATAATGCTTTCTGGGTTTGTTAATATACCAAAAGTCTTATGAAAATTCAAAATAGTCTTCTGGGGAATAAATATCTATCCTATAAGAGATTTATAGTTTGTAGTTTAGTTTTTACTTGTAGCTTTACTAAACACCTGAAGAATTGAAACATTTTTCTTTTCTCTGTAGCAAAGGCTTTTTAAGTAACAGCCATGATACACAGCAGCAATTTTTCTATGTTATTTCATAATATAAAAGATTAATTGAACAAGTGAAAGAGTAAAATTTTAATTTATTTAAAGATTAACCAATATAGTAATATAAAAAGAAAATAGAAGATATAATATTTTATATTGCTGCTGAACTTTGTTTGGATATGAAGAGACACATTTCTTTCCCATTTAGAATGTACATGTGCTTCTTGAAATTAAACATATACAGTCTTTAAGTAGTTCACAACTGAGGAGCACTTTAGGGATAAGTAGTTAGCTACAAAGGATTGGAAGGTTATCTAATCACAGTGTCTTGAACAGTAACAATTAGACAAAATGACTGATTTTTTTTATAGATTTGTCTTTCATAAACTAGTACTCAGAATGTCAATTAAAAGCTCCCAAATGTTGATATATCAATTTTAAGACCAATACTAATTTAACAGTCAAAGCAAAGAATAATATATCTATTTCATTAAAATTATTTCTCAGGCAATATTGGCACACGTTTACTATTGCCTGTCTCTTACAACCCTGTTAAATCTTTAGCAAACTTCAGATAAGTATCATAATAAGGCTCATAATGGTTTTATTTTCAGGCCTGTTATTCATTACCAACTGTATACATAATTTGCCAGTGGATATAAATTTAACCCAATAAATTTAGTTTGACTAAATTTATCTTTTATTTTGTTCTCCTAACCTGAAGGCTCAATAAAAAGAAATTAAAGTAAAAGTTTCATTTTTATGTCTCTAAATATATTAGAAAAAAATAATTCAAAAGAGTTGCTGTTTTAGGTAGCAAGCAATGTGAATTTATACAGGAAGATAAAAGCATCAAGAACATTTCACTTCCTTTGGATATTGTAGTGCAACAATTTGGTAGATTTAAATTTTTTTCTTTTATTTTTGTTTATATTTTTTCTTTCTTCTTTAAGTATTATCGTGCATACATTTATTTACCCCATGCATATCATATAATACTATACATTAATAATCTTACATAGTACATCCTATGTATAATCGTACATACACTTATTTACCCCATGCATATCATATAATACTATATATTAATAATCTTACATAGTACATCCTATGTATAATCGTACATACACCTATTTACCACACGCATATCATACAGACATTGTGTCAGTAAAACTTCGTACACGAACCACCTCCAACCGGGGTTTCTAGTTAACCAACTCCCGAGAAACCAGCAACCCGCCAGAGATTTTTATTTATTCAATATGTTTCAGTCAATAACAGTCATTATTGTTTTAATTCTTCTTATTGCTCCAAATCCAGTCAGTGGGAGCCCCTTGAAATGGACAGGGTCTTTTTGACATGACCTTATCAGTCTTTGAAAAGTTTCTTCTTTATGGCAGAAGATATTCTTGGCTTCCCTTGTTATTCTCTGACCAGACCTAGTATCAGTAGTTACTTCAAGGATCCCAAGTTATTCCAAAACGAGTTTGGAAACAAATGAGAGGGGAGCCTATTCCCATTGCTCTTCATGGCTTTCAGGAGGATAAACGAGAAGACTCAATCTTAACACTTGTGGATAAAACCTTGCAAATTTACAGTAAAAAAAAAAAAAAAAAACCCAAAAACATATGTCAAATCATGAAGCCATTGAGAAATCCAGGGACTAAAGTGTAAGAGATAAGATAGGTTAAAATAATAGAATATCTTGAAGGCCATCAAAAGCCAGAATATTCACATATCAAAGAGGAAAGCAAGGCAGATGGCTAAAGATTTAGAAAAGTAGGAATAAGCCAAGAAGGATAAAAGCAAAGGTAGAAAACAGTTGTGACATACCAGTACCAAGAATATCTGGAATCTGGTTAATTCTTTTCTGGAAAATATCTAACTTATATGTTTCTGATTAGGTGAAGTAATATCATTGAGTTTGGTAGTGATTCTACACATAATAGAAAAATAATCATATAGACAAAAGAAATAATAATTAAAATTTAGAAAATCTTTGGAGTCTCCTCAAAAGATACAAAACAATTCATAAGTAAATCAATGACTTGCCTGAACAAAATCCAATGCTTTTTACTGGGAGGCTACAAAATCTAGACACTGCACAACATAGCCTTTGCAATGTCTAACCTTTAATAAAGACTTTAGGTCATGTGGGGAAGCAGGATAATGTGACCCACAACTAGGAAAAAGTTGAGACAATAGGAACAGACTTGAAATTAGCAAAGAAGATAGAATTAGCAATCAGGGACTTTAATAGAGCTCATTTTTATTTTTAAAGAAGCTTTAGATTACATAAATGTTACATTGTAAATATAGGGGATTCCCATATGCCCCACCCCATTCCCCTACCACACTTTTTTTCACATTAACAACCTTTTCCATTAGTGTGGTACATTTGTTACAACTGATGGACAAATATTGAAGCACTGCTACTAACCATGGTCTATAGTTTGCCTATGGCTTACACTTTGCACCACACAATTTTATAGGTTTTGACAAAATGTATAATGGTTTGTATCCATCATTGCAATGTCCCAAAATACCCCATTTTACACTTATTCTTCCCTCTCCCTCCCCTCAGAACTTCTGGTGACCACTGCCTTTGTATCAGTGTTACAAGTTTTTCCATTCTAGAATAATAAGTCTACTTTAGTCCATAGTTGCCTTCCTTCCTTATGTTTGTTCCTTCCTCAATCTTGAGAATTTAGGGTGGTGATGTCTACTCTGCTTCCGATTGAGAGGAGACTTAGATCCCATTAGGCAGATGGATGGAACTGTCTTGCTTGCAGTTATAGATATTCTCTGTTTTGGGGGGGATGGACATTGTCCATCATCATCCTTTTGTTAGTTGTTCTCATGAGTCCGATGAACTGAAGAATAGGTGATGGTTGCAATTCTGCTGAGATTCAGGGCTCAACTGGCATATGAACAGCCCAAAGATTTAAATCTCTGGGACACATATTTAACAGGTATTGTGATATTCATAAGTTCAAATAAAAGGGGTATTAGAACAATGGATAAGAAAATTATAAATGAGTCCAGCTCCAATACATTGTGGGGATAGCTTATCACATATCCAAGGTAAGGGTCACTGACACCCTGACAAATTCCTGGGGTTGTCTGGCCTGCCTATAGTATCTAGATGTCTCAAGAACCCTCAGGATCCCCCCCACCCCACTTGAGACACTGTTTACTGTGGCAGTCAGTGAGATACTCCTGAGATGTGCAAAAGCATAACCTCTAGAATAACCTCCTGACTCACTTTGAAATTGCTTACCCATAAATACTCATTTGTATTTAATAGAGCTTTTTAATATTTTTAAGTACTTATAGGAAAACATGAACATAATGAAGAGAAACATGAAGACATGAAAACTCTAAGATATGGAATTTTCAGAATCAATAAATGAAATAAATGAAATAAATTCACTGGATAGGCTTTCCAGAAAAATAGACAAGGCTGGAAAAAGAATCAGTGAAGTTGAAGAAAGGGCAAAAGAATTACCCAAACCAAAGTGCAGAAAGAAAATAGTGATTCATTGTCCTGTAGGGTAATATTAAACAGACTAAAATATGTGCAATTGGATTACAAACAGAGGAAAGAGAGGATAGGGGAACAAAGATTTTAAAAATGCAAATATCTTATCAGAATACAATTCATCTTTAAAGTGGAGAATAACACAAAAGACTATCAATCTAGAAACTACCCAGCAAAAACATCTAACATAAATGAAGATGAAATATTCACCTTCTCAGTTAAGCAAAGCTGAGACCAGCATTTTGTGAAATGTAAAAGGAAATTTTACATGCTAAATGAAGAGTTTCCATAATGGTAAGCATATGGATGAATAATTTTTGAATTTTAATTTTGTTAAATGATACTAGACCATTTAAAGCAAAAAGAATAACACTGTATTGTCAGGTTTATGACTTGTATAGAAGTAAAAATCATGATAATAACACAAAGGAAAAGAAAGGGGAAATTAAATAAGGTGATTTAATTATATAGAAAGTGGTACACTATTATTTAAAAGTAGACCGTCATAAGCTAAGGAGTATATTGTAACTGTAGCAACCATTGTAACAAAAAACAAAGAGGTACACCTAATAAGCCAACAGGACAGATGAAATAAGAAACGAAAAATACTGAGGCCATAAAAAACAGGAAAATTTTTAAAAAGTACCAAAGTAAAAGTAAAACGAACAGAAAAAAGTAACAAGATGATAGACTTAACCCAACCATAAAAATAATTATTTTAAATATAAATGAACTATTTAAATGAAAATTTAATTTATAAAAAACTCATATGCTTCATCTAAGTAATATTTAGAGGTAAATTTGTAGTTTTAACTGCTTACATTTGAAAGTAGAGTGAGTTTTAAAATGATCTAAGCTTCCACAATAAGGGACTACCAAAAAGATGTGATGATATGGACACAAGGATAGATATCTAAATCAAGGGAACAGTATAGAGTCCAGAAATTATCCCATACAGATATGGACAATTTCTTTTTACAAAGGCAGTAAACTAATGTTGAAAAGAATGGCCTTTCTTAACAACTTGAACAATTCCATATTCAAATTAGAAAAAAGTGAACTTTATACCCTACACAAAAAATAAATAGATCATGGAACTATATGTAAAAACTAAATCTATAACTCCTAGAAAAAAAAAAAAACAGGAGAAAATTTTCACAACATTGAGATATACCAAAAAATTTAGAACTCAGAAAGCATCCACAATAAAAGAAAAAAAAGATAAATTTGACTCCATCAAATTATTTTAAATATCTTCACAAAACAGTGGAGAAAATGAAGAGACAATTAAGAGACAGGGAGAAAATAGTCACAACATATATTTCCAAAAATGATTGTGTGTAGATTATATAAATATCTCCTTAAAATCAATAGCCAACAACAAATAACCCAATTTTTAAAAATGATTAAAATAGCTAACATACGTCACATAAGAATATGCACAAGTTTACAATAAGCATATGAGAAGATTCTCAACATCGTTTGTCATTAAAAAAAAGGAAAAATTAGATCTGGTATCATGCACTACGCTACCTATGAGAATGGCTGAAAATAAAAAAAAAAACACCTCACAGTATTAACTGTCAGCAAGGATGTGGAGCAATGAAACTCATTCATGGCTGCTTTGAATGTAAATTGGTATAACCACTTTACAAAGTGTGCAGTAGTTGCTAAGAAAGGTAAACCTTTATTTTGTACTTACCAATTTTAAAGTATACACTCAATTCAAAGAAATGAAAATATATTTTCACTCAAGACTTGCACACAGATGTCCATAACATCCAGATTTTAATAACCAAAAGCTGAAAACAGCCCAAATACCCATCAGCACACGAATGGGTTCACAAATTGCAGTATACTCATATAATTTTAGCAGTAAGAACAAGCGAACTACAGATACAGGCAAAAACATAAATGAATCTTAATATGTTTTGCTGAGCAAAATAGGCAGACATAAGAGAACATATACAGTATGATTCTATTTGATAAAACTTTAGAAAATGCAAATCTATTCCAAGGTGACAGAGAAAATCAGGATCTTCCTGAGGCAAAGACTGGCTAAAAAGGAGAAAAAGAGAACATTGGGGGCTTGGTTACCTGGATGAGTACATATATGAAAATCCATAAAATGATACACTTACAATGGTGAAACAATATGTAAAGTATGGTTCAACAAAGCTAACTAAAGAAAATAGGTTACAGTAACAAACTACTAGATTGAGATGTGGGAGAGGAACATAAAATGATGAGCCCATCATTTTGTCCACTTCTGCCTGGGAAGGTTTCCTGATGGAAATGTAACAATGGAGAGGTAAGTTGCTCTTACAGCTGGCTTACTGAACTAAGGAGACAAAAGTTATTGTCCAAATCGCACCACTAACAGGGAACCCTCCTACTTCTGCACTAATTTGAGGTTAGGACACTTTATCACTTAGCCCAAAGGGCCATAATCTAGGAGTAAGGGTGGATCAGAAATAAGCCAACCACAGCTTCCTGGACTCACAGCGTGACCTCTCCTCTCCTGGGTGGTCCAGAGATCCTAAAGCCTTGAACTAGGATTAAGTAGGCCCCAAAATTCTGGCATTCTGAGAAAACTAAAAGAAGTATCTCCTCTAAAGCTATTATGTCACTTGAGATACTAGTTCTCACTGCTTTAATCATTTATGAGACCAACTTAACAGAAAGGGAAACCTTATCATATTAATGATTTTATCATTTTTTAATGAGAGAAGGTTTAATAACACTACACCAGGCATTATTATATCATCACTTTAAACACCCTGTGAACAGTTCCAAATTGCTGGCTTTACTTCCGTATCAAGTATCTATTACACAAATCATGCATTATACCTTGCTAGAAAATTAAGAGTTACATAATCTTCAGTATCTCTATGTGTGTACTTATAGCAAAAAAGAAAAATGAAACAGTAAACATAACTTTTCTAAGTAAATAATTATTATAATTATTATAAGGACATAATTTCCTGAGGTCATCAGATATATAATATATAGTTTTTATTTTTAAAGTGAATATTCTATAGGTACATATATTTATGTGTGTGGGTATTATGAATATATATATCCTTAATCCTTATTGTTTAATGCTCTTAAAATCTCCACCACAATTTTCAAATGAAAACCAGGTATTATTATTTGATATTGAATATACAGATTTAGGGGAACCCTAAAGGCAACAAATATCCATTATAGTTACCATTTTTGAAACACCTTTTATGTATCAAGTACTTTAGATCTACCATATCATTTTCTTCTTTCAATAAATCATCCAGATATAACTCACCCAAAGCCCATTTTAGAGAGAAAGTAATGTCTAAACCACACAGCAACTTTGTCAAAGGGATTGAAAGGTATTCAAATACTTTCTTTATGATATATAAACTCATGTTCTTATATTCCTTTCCACTACAATATATTGCTTCTTGAAATTATATATAACTGCCTGTTTAAATTGCAAACAACTGATTTGCTATTTTAAAATTATAGAAACTACGTAATCTATGTCATATTATTTATTATATTTTATATATTATGTTACATATATTATTTTAGAATCTTGGTGATTAAATAATATCTGTGCTATTAGGAAAACAGGAAATTGGTATTTTAAAATAGGAATGTTTTGCTAATGGCCAAGTACCCTGACTTTTAAAATAAAGATGCCCTTTGAATGACTATACTAGAATCACTGTGACTTTTATGAGTGAGTGGATAATGAGCCAAAAGTATTATTCATCCATTTTCCACATATAAGGAGAAACTGTGAATTGTTTTCTTTTTTTTAATTTCAGGGCTTTCCTGAATGTCCAGGAAATATTCCTATAGTAACTATAAAATCCTTTTTAAATGCCTTTAAGTTAAAATAATGTAAAATATGACAACAGTAGACACATTTAAGAATAGAAGGAGAAGGAGGAAAAGTTCAGTTAGCAACAGTATATGCATTTTAAAATAAGTGAATTAAGCAAATGAAATTCCTACCTCTGATGTCCTTAAGCAATGAAGAATAAGGAGCAAAGGACTCCAAAGTAGTAACACTGTTGTCTTTATTCATTTAGTTCCTCCATACCTACAAAATAAAATCTGGACGCACATTAGTTTTCAATAGTTCTCCATACTTCCTGTTTTCAATAGAGATTTTCTCATCTTCCCATGGATAGGAGCGACTCTTCACTACAAGGCACAACTTTATGAGTTACACCTATATCAAGGAATATTGCACATTTCCTTCTGTCCGCATTCACCTAATATGCCATATTGACACTTGTGTTTTCCTCACTTTGTCTTTTTCCCTCCTTGTTTCTCACTCCTTCTGCTCTATGATTAAATCAACTCATAGGAAGATAACTCAAGAATCTAAATCTCTGGCCCAAACATCTCTTTTAAGTTCAAATTCTGAATATGCAACTCCTACTGTGTCTTACTCTTGATATACCACTAAATCCCATACCAAAATAAAAGGACTCACCCACATTCAATTAGTCATAATCCTGAGAGTTCTAACACTATTTTCCTTAGCATTCAGCTCCGCCCTCGACCTGCCTTTCCACATCTATTGCCTTAATTCACATCCACATTATCTCTTGCCTGGAATTTGCAGTAGTCTCTAACCTGGTTCTTATTTATCCTTATTAGGTCTTTGTGCATCTATTAAGTTCTTCACATTATAATCATATAGATTTAAACAAACAGAATATTACCATCTCAGGTTTTCAATGACTTCTCTTTGCATTCAGGCAAACTCCAAATTCTTTCTAGTGGATTCAAGAGCAGACAATCCACTGTCTACTTCCTTATATATAATCTGAGTATCTCCATGTTGATAAACCTCCTGAGGTTGCTCTTTCTTTATTAGTGCTCAGAATTGCATTGACTGATTTTCTAAAGGAAAACCATCCTTGCATTACTGAATAAAATCCACTTGTTTATGATGTATTATGCTTTCTATATATAGTTGAATTCCATAATGAGTTAAGAATTTCACCTTCTATATGTTTTTCTAAGGAAGAGTCTGTATAAGCTTATTGTTATTTCTTCCCTAAATATTTAGAAGTATTCAGTGGACTTTGAATAAAAGGGGGAAATGGTAAAGACAAGTGAGTTCATAGGGCTAATAGACTTCAAAGTGAGTCGGGAGGTCAACCCAGAGGTAACACTTATACAGATCCCAGTAGGACTTCCTAGGCTTCCAATAAGGATATCACCCCAAACAGAGGGCCTTCTAAGGGCTTTGGAGATATCCAGGTCCTATATCAGGGCAGATAGCCCCAGAGTTTGGTACCTTACCAGTGGGCCCTAATTTGCAATCCTTGCTCCTGAGAGTGACAGAGTCTGACCGAAATATGTCTTCGCTGTACATGGTCCATCTGTCTCTTCTATTCAAACCTATATGTGATGCCAGAGTTTTAGGTGTACTTCCAGAGACCGGAGACTACGGGCTGTCCATGTGCCAACTGGGTCCAGAGGTTCTGTGGACCTGCAAGTCCTACTCTATAAATCAGTGGACTCACCCAGGACACCTAGTGGGGAGATGATGATGGACGACGGCTATCCTGGGGAATGGAGAGAACCTGCAGCTGTAGGCAGGATAATCTCTTCCATCATATCCTCAGGATTTAAGCCTCCTCTCACTTGGTGGTGGAGGGGACATCACCATCCTAGACTCCTCAGGATTGGGGGAAGAGCTATGGACTAGAGTGGACTTGTTGGTGTGTGACTTGTGATTCACACAATGGAAGAAATTACAAAATTATGTGGAGCCAGGGGCCACTGGATGCTTTGGGGGCAGGGAGAGCAAAGCAAAGGGCAATTGTAATACGGGGTTTGTTTTTTGGACTTGGGAATTGTCCGGGGTGACCTTGCAATGGAGGATATAGGCCATTTTATAACATCATGTATCATGCAGAACTGTGTGGGAGAGAGGGTGGTCTACAGTCTGAACTGTGGTCCATGCTTGGTGGCAAAGCCCCAAAATGTGTATATCTATAACAGGTGATGTGCCACACTGATGAAAGATGTATATGTGGTAGGTGGTGGAAGGTGTGGGAGGTGGGGCATATGGGTACCCCTAAAATTTCTGTGTAACATTTATGTAATTGATGTATCCTTAAAAAAATGATTAAAAATTGAAAAAAATAAAACTAAAATAAAAGAAAAAAATAAAGGTCTTTAATAGATAGGAGACTATTCATTTCTAAATTTCTGATTGTATTTATTTTGGACAGCTTTGGTTTTTGATGAGTTTGTCTGTTTCATTTATACTGTAAAATTTATTGGTGTAAAGTTGCTTATGTTACCAACAACTTATCTTTATAATATCTTTAGTGATGTTATCTTTTCCATTCCTAATATTGAAATTTTGTGCTTTTGTATTTTCATTTTTTTGGTCCTGATTATTATTTTAACACTTTATAAATTTTATCAATATTTTCAGAGAACATATTTTCAACTTGGAGATATTCTCTATTGAACATTCATTCTCTATGCCACTGATTCCTGCCCTTACTTCTGGTATTCCTTTATTCTGCTTCCTTTGCATTTGATTTATTGTGGCTTTTAGCTTCTGAAGATGCTAGAGATCTGGCAACTTACATCATTGTTTATTAATATTAGCAATTCTAATGTTATTGATTCTAATGTATTATATAGAAATTGTATATTGCTATATTATATAGCAATATGTAATATATTATATAGCACTTCTAATTTATTAATTCTAATATATTAGAATATATTCTAAGATATTCATTTCCTTCTGGGAATAGTTTTAGTTACATCTCACATGTTTGATTATATCCTCATTGCCATTAGTTTCTACATACTTTCTCATTTCAAATGCAATACTTTTTTGACCCACAGATTATTTAGAAGTGTATTGCATTATTTCCAAACAATTGGGTAATTTTCTTTTTATTTCTTTTTTCATTCATTTCTAGCTCATTCCACTAAGGTCAGTAATATTCCCTCAGTTGTTGAACTTTCTTAATGATACAGAATATGATTAAATTTTTGAAAGGTCAGCATGCACTTTCAAATAATGTGACTTTTGTCATGGTTGGAGTCAGTGTTCTATATGTGCCCAATGGGTCAGTTTATAAATTGTGTTGTTCATATTTTCAATATACTCATTGATGTTGTTTTTTTCTTCTGTAAACAGTTAAGAAAGGCATGTTAAATTTTCCCATTCTGGTTGTGGTTTGTCTATTTCTGCTTTTAGGTCTGTCGATTTTTGCTTTATGTATTTGGAACTATTTTGAGGTGATACAGATTTAGAATTGTTTTATCTTCCTGATGTATTGACAGCTTAATAAATTAAAAATTCCCTGTGTATTTGAAGCAATATTTCTTAATTTAAATTTGTTTTGTCTCATATAAGTATATCTACACAAGCCTTTCTGTGGTTAGAGTTTGTATGATATTTGATTTAACCCCTTCGACTTTCAGTATTTCTCAGATTTATCCCTGGGTATGGAATTGTAGTTTGACATGAATCTTTTAGTATTTTAAAGATACCATTTCCCTGTCATACGGCTTCTTTATTTAGAGTTGAGACATCTCTTTGTAGTTTCTTTAAATGTAATTTCCCCACCTTGGTTAGTTTTTAGATTCTTTTCTTTGTTTATGGTGTTCAGAAGATTCACTATAATGTACTTTAGATTCACTGAGCTTCTTGATTCTGTTAGTTATCTTCCTTCAGTTTTGTTTAATTTTTGCTATTATTATTCTAAATAGTATTTTGCCACAGTTTTTCTTTCCTTTTCTTATGGGAACCAATGATCTATATGGTAGGGATTCCAAATGCATGCATGGTTGACTCTTTTCCACATCTGTCTTTTTTTAAAATCAGTTTTATTGATACATATTAATAAAGTATGTATCCATCCAAAGTGTACAATCAATGGTATTTGTTATAATCACATAGTTGTGCATTCATCACTCCAGTCATTTTTAAAGCATTTTCATTATTACTGTAATACTACTACTACTATTAAAAAACAAAAACCAACCAAAAAAAACTCATCACCACTCAATCTCTTTATGCTTCCCCTGCCATACATAGCTGATATTCTGTTTCCTTCTCTCTAGTTTATTTGCATTTATATTTTGTAAAAACAGTCTTATTTATTCAATGTCACCCATATTCATATTTTACATAAGGTTTCATTATGTTATACAATCCCATGTTACATTTTTTAGCTTTCCTTACAGTAATATAAATGTCCTTAGGCTTTCCCTTTCAACCACTGTCATACCCATGTAATAGCTCTGCTAGTAACAAATACCATGATGTACCTTTATCCTATCCATTCATTTCTAAAGATTTACAACCTTTAAACCAATTGTGCACAGATTAACCCTCAGCTTTCCATTCTGTACCCTCATTTTATTTTCTGATAATCTATATTCTAATGATTAATTCCATAAGTTTACATAATATATTTAGTTCATAATAGCACAGTCACACAGTATTTGCCCTTTTGTGTCTGGCTTGGCTGGAATTAGTTTACTGTTCTTTTTATAGTTCCTCCAGGTGTGCAGTTAGTTCTTTAATTTTAGCTTTTCCTTCTCTTGTAATGTAAGCATTGAGGACCATAAATTTCCCTCTCTGCACTGCCTTTGTGGTGTCCCATAGGTTTTGAAATGTTGTGCTCTCATTTCCTTCATCTCATGATATTTGTTGAAATCTCTTGCAATTTCTTTTTCTACCCATTGATTTTTTTTAGTGTGTTGTTTAATTCATATATGTATAAATTTCCCCCTTTTCCTTCCATTATTGATTTTCAACTTCATCCCATTAGAATCAGTGAAGGTGTTTTGTAAAATTTCAATCTTTTTAAATTTATTGAGACTTGTCTTGTGATCCAATATATGGTCTATTTTGGGGAAAGATACAGGAGCACATGAAAAGAATCTATATCCTGCTGTTTTGGGGTGCAATGCTCTATTGATATCTGTTAAGTCTAGTTCATTTATCATATTATTCAAGTTCTCTGTTTCTTTATTTATCCTCTGCCCAGATGTTCTACCCAATACCTAGAGTGGTGTGTTGAATTCTCCAACTATTATTGTAGATGCATCTATTTCTCCCTTCAACTTGGCCAGTGACTGCGTCATATATCTTGGGACGGTGAGGTTAGGTGCATAAATATTTAGTATAGTACATTTTCTTGGTGAATTCCCTTTTTATTAATATATAATGACTTCTGCCATGCTTTATAACAGTTTTGCATTTAAAATCTATTTTGTATAGTGTTAGTATTGCTACTCCAACTCTTTTTTTATTATTATTTGCATGGAATACCTTTTCCAACCTTGCACTTTTAACCTGGTTGTTCCCTTATGTCTGAGGTGAGTCGCTTGTAGACAACATATATATGGGTCATATTTTTTAATCCATTCTATCAGTCTGTGTCTTTTGATTGGGGAGTTCAAGCCATTAACATTCAACGTTATAACTGTAAAGGAAATACTTCATCCATTTTGACCTTTAGCCCTCCTTTGTCATATCTTAATATTGTCTGTCTCTTTACCTTTTAATTTACCCTTCCTAAAAATCTTCATTTCTTCACTCTTCTCCAAGTCTCTTGCTCTTGTTTTTTTCTTTTTGGCCTGAAGTACTCCCTTTAGTATCTACTGTAATTCTGGTCTTTTAGTACCATAGTCTCTCAGTTTTTGTTTGCTTGTGATGACTTTGAAAGCACCCTTATTTTTGAAGGACAGCTTTGTCAGATACAGAAATCTTGGCTGACAGTTTTCCCTTTCAGTACCTTAAATACATCATACCACTTTCTTCTTTCCTCAGTGGTTTCTGATGAGATGTCAGCACTTAATCTTACTGAAGTTCCCTTGTTTGTGATGCTTTGCTTTTCTCTTGCTGCTTTCAGAATCCTTTCTTTATTGCTGAAATTTGTCATTCTGAATAGTAGGTGTTTCAGAGTAGGTCTATTCATATTTATTCTTTTGGAGTGTCCTGTCCTTCTTGGATATTGATATATATGCCTTGCATAAATGTTGGGAAGTTTTCAGCCATTATTTCCTCAAATATTCTTTCTGCTCCTTTTCCATTTTCTTTTCCTACTGGAATGCTGATAATGCATATGATTTTTGTGTTTCGCATTGCCGTTCAATTCCCTGAGACCCTGTCCTGTTTTTTCCATTCTCTTCTCTTTCTATTCTTCTGTCTTTTCCAGTTCAGATGTTTGGTCTTCAAAATCACCAATTCTGTCTTCAAGCAATTCAAATCTGCTCTTATGTGCCTCAAATATATTTTTAATCTCTTCCATCATGTCTTTTGTTACCATAAGTTCTGTTACTTTTCTTTCCAGGCTTTCAAATGGTTCTTTATGCTCACCCAATGTTGTCTTAATATCTTTTATCTTTCTAGTCATATCTTCTTTGAATTCTTCAAATTGACTTAGGAGAGTTGTGTGATGATCGTTGATTAATTGTCTTAAATCCTGTATCTCTTTAGGATATTTGATTTGTTCCTCTGGCTTGGCTGTCTCTTCCTGTTTCCTAGTATGGCTTGTAATTTTTGCTGATGTTTAGGCATCTGGATAAGTTGTGATTTTGTCTGATGGCCAATTTCTTTCTCTTGCTTATTGTTTCTTTTTTTTCACAGCTCTTTTTTTGATATTTGGTTCAACTTATTCTAAGTGTTTAAAATTTCCCCTCTTAAGTTATCAAAATAGGGCCAGGGACTCACTAATGGGGCACAAGTTTTCTCCCAGGAGATAGAGTATGGAAAGAACCAAAAGCAGTTTTTCTACATGCAATTTCCAGACTGGCTAGCAGATGGTCACTGGCACACCATTCCAGGGGTGTGTTTCTCTTTCAGTCTCCATTTTCCTGTGTTTTGATCTAGCCAGGGCTGAGATACAAAGCAGGCTCTGCTGGCTGAATTCCCTAAAGAAAAAACCCCTGACTCTCCCTCCCATTTCCCTTGTAAAAGCTGACAGGGACAATGTCTCTTCCTCTCTCAGGCAGCTTTGGTGAGCTAAGAGTTTCAATATCTTAAGGGTGGGGTAGGGGATCCCTTCCTGTCTGCCATGGGGGTTTGGTAACTCACATTTGTTGTTTCATGTTCTTCTGTGTCTCTGTCCCTTACCCTCCTGGGAGTTGTGAAGCACTTTCCTGGTCTGATGACCCCAAAAGCAATTCCCTCAGGCAGCTTTTGTCTTTTTCTCTATTGTTTTTGTGAGAGAGTTGAGCCCTGCCTGACTAATCTGATACAATCTTCCCACAATTCCCACATCTGTCTTTTGATATATTTTGTCTTTTACATTATTTTTGTTTTCCTTTCGCAAACCAAAAGATGCATTTTCTGTTGAACTGCCTTGGAGATATTAATAGGTTTTCTGCTGTGCCAAAAATGATTTTAATCATATTCAAGGAGACCATAATTTTGGATATTGCAATTTTGAAATTGTAAAGTGTTTACTTGGTTCTTTTTTTATAGATTCAATTTTCTTGTGAAATTTTGTATATTTCCTTCATTTTGTCCACATTCCTTTCCTTCTATTTTGTTTAACTTATTTATAACAGTCATTTTAAAGTTCCTGTGTGCTAATTTTAAAATCTTCATCACATGTATTGATTTCTTTTATATATTTTTCTCTTGGGATATCTAATAAGTTTTCATTGAATTATAAACATATTGCACAGGAATTCTAGATGTTCTAGATGATGTTATCTGCCATTAAACTGAAGTCACCTTTTTTTTTGCTAGGCAGATAAATCAGTGGACTACATTTTATTCCAAATTGTGACTAAGTTGCATTTAATCCAGGCTCCAACTTTGGAAGAACTAAGTGTACTACTAATTTTCCTCTGTTCTTGATGTAGTTTTAAATTTTTCCTTCTGGGTGTTTTCATTGAGTCCCTGGCCCCTGGAACATTTTCTTCTTCTAAGTATCATGACACTGTAAGAAATTCCATTCTGCATTTCAGAAATCTTCAGATTAACTGATTAGCTGCTCACCTTTCAAAGCATTGGAAACCAGCTGTTCATTGAGTCTACTCAAATCTTCCATTTTTTTCATCCCAATTCCATGTTACTGCCAAAAGATCTTCTAGTTTCTGTGTCTCAGCAGTTCATCTGTCTAAGCCCAGAGTTTTAATTTTCAGAATTGGCAAACAGCACCAAGGAAAAAAAAAAACATGGGTTAACAACTTTCTTTAAATACAACTATATAGTTAGACAAATGATTTGTGTGTTTTATCCATCTTTTTTAGGTGTTATCAGCAGGAGTATTTTTCTGCTACAAATTACTATATCCTATTTAGAAACTATTCCTTATTATGGAAAAAATGACACAAACTCCACTCCAACAAAATTTAAATAGGTCCACTACTTAGTCCTTAGGTGTGAGATGAGGTTGAGGCTGGTGCTTTTATTCTCCTTGTGTCCACCTGTAATTCTTCCAAATTCTTACTCTGTTGGCTCAATTTATATTTTCTATTGTTAGCTGACTATGATCCTGCCTACTGTTTTTGCTCATTAACTTTTTCCCTAAAACATTTAAAAAATGCAAAAATGAAAATTAGTATTCACTTCTAAAGCCTCACTAACAAAGTGCTATGGTCAGTAACAGATATTTAACTGATGTTCAAATAAAACAGAATGAAATTATAACATTTAATTTCTTCTTTATTTATACATTTAATTTATATAATAAATATATTTTTCTGTGTATATTTGTAAAATTTTAAAATTTAATATTAAGCCTCATATTTGCTTCAGTCACTAGCCTTCAGCCCATATAATTCTTTGCTATATTGGTGGTCCTTTTGACCTTGGCCTTATGACATGTTGCTGGGATTCCTTTCAGTCTCTTTAAGGAAAACCATTTTTACCATATTTATTATTCTTAAGTTTATCTCTAACAAGACTAACATCCTCCTTCTGAACCATAAGATAAAACCTAAAAATTCCTCTTACATTTATAAGCAGAAAATATAACTCTCAACTTCTCCCATGACAGATAAACCTGGATACTATAATTTCTATCAAAAAAATCCCAAAGTATCCCAAATAAACTAAGAATTTGGAGTCCTGTTGTTCTCCTAGAATGTCTGTATTCAAAAATAGCATTTTTGAGATACATAAGTACCAGTGTACAGAACATAATTAACATATAATCATGAAGCCTCTGTCAGAGATATGGTCACAGTTAGTGACACTTAATTTTTAATAGAATTTTTGCAAATTATGATAATTACTATCTGAGCAAAAAACATTGGTAATACTTTTATATCAATAGTCAATTCCATCTGAATTGCAAAACTGGGTAATGAGAAATTTTCCTAGATCCATTTCAAATGACACATATTAGAAGGGATTGTTTGGAGCCAGAAGGTCAGTGTTGAGTTCTGATTCTGCTACTCATTTACTATGTTACATTAGGTAATGCAAAAGATAATACACATTCTTTTTAAATTTAATTTTACTGAAATATAAAATAAGGATAAAACTATGTTGCAGGGTTGTCTTAAAGTATAAATGCAAAAAGGTGCAATCATTCATCTTTTATTTAGTACCTACTTTGGGCACAGTTTCGAATGTTGTGGAACAAAACGTAACAAATACAGTTACAGGTTTAAAAGTATATGTGTCTTTGAGGAAAACAGACATGGATATACGATATCAATTCAGTGTGATAAATCCCAAGGCAGAAGCAAATTTAGTATGTAATAGGAATCTGGAGAAGGCAGCCTAAATCAGCCTCTAGAGGAAAGAGAAGACGTAAACTGAGATGTGAAGCCAAATACAGAATTTGGTAAAAATTGTTCAAGATAGAAGGAGCCATGTTTGTAAAATCCTGATGCAAAACAGTGCACAGTGTTTTGGAAAAATTACCAGATTATCAATATGGCAAGATTATTTTCACCTTACAAGTAGGAGAGTTGATGTTAGAGGGGATGGTTGGGTCCAAATGCAGACACCTGGCTTTGCCATGCAAGAAATTTATATTTTATTATGGACTCAATGGGGAGCCACGAAGGATTTTCAGATGAATCAGATTTGCAATTTGGAAGGATCTCCACATTCAATAATGATTATATAAATGATAATCTTCTTGTTGAACTTGAATTCATAGATAAGCAAAATACTAAAATTAATTAGAGAATGGAACCATAGCATAGCCTCATTAGCTATGTCTGACTAAATACTAAAGGGCTGGTCATTAAGTTCTATGAACCATAAAAAAAGATCAATAAATTTCATGGTAGTGTCATAGCAAGCTACATAATCTACCTAACCTTTGGGCACTTTATCTTCTTTCAGCACCTCAAAATATCAAGCTCTGAGTTTCTTCACAAAAAATCTGTTTCCAGGAGCTATCATGGGTTGGAGGAGAACATAGATGTTGGATGGATAAAAGTGGGTGTGTAAGCAGTAAGTTAAGTAGAGGGTCTATGTGTTCATTTTTCTGCTATAGACCTAACCTAGACTATTAGGTTTGTCATTCCAGCCAAAATTAGAATCCCTGGTAAATCAAGATTTATTTTCCTATTTGTTCTAACAGTCTAGCACCCTTGCTTAAGAAAAAATTATATTGGTTTTATAAGACTTGCTGCACAAAACAATGTTGATTATTATCTGGTATCTTATGATAATCAAGATTTTGTCAAAGTTGATTGATGGCTTGTTCCACTAATTTTTCAGTATCAAAGTTAATAATGAAATTTCTATACTCTAAAAAGTTTTAAGAAGCTGATTTTTAAAAAGAAAACATTCAATCATTAGTATTGCCTCTTCCTTTTGGGGGTCAGGGGACTATTGTAATAATTTTCAATTAATCCTCCAAGATAATAGCTAAAGATTTAGAGAACCTTGAAATGCATGGCAATGTTTTCTATAAATGAAAAGATTCATATTATTTTAGAGGAAGAATTTCTTTATGAGAATGGATGACTCTAATTACAGACTGGTTCCAATGATCTGGTTTCTGATTCTGGTTGAAATTTATTTGCTAAAATCAACATTTATAAATAAAGCATAAAATAGCCTTAGTTTCTGATTATCTTCTGACATCAGTTTTCTCACCAATCACCCCCCCC
>PVKH010006898.1:0-20660 GCA_004027955.1 Chaetophractus vellerosus | reverse complement strand
AATTAAAGCATCATCAGAGAGACTGTCTCACCAAAGGTCAGCTGCTGGGATCCTGGACTCCTACCACGTGGCAATACACTTTCTCCCAGAGCTCAGCTGTGGGCTGATCAAGCATATGGCTCATCTCTCCAGGGGCTATGTCTCTTCAGTTTTGGGCTGCTCTGCTGATTCCAGCCTCTGCCCTCTCTCTCAGTCTCTAGGCATTTCTCTGTCTTTCTTCAGCTGTTGGTGATCCTGGAGTCCCCTCTCAGGTGACAGGGTAAAACAGCAGCTCTCTTTCTCTGTGTGTCTGTTCATGTGTGTCTGTCCATGTTTCTCTTTCTCTGTGTGTCTGTTCATGTTTCTCCACCCTGGTCACGCCTCACTGAAGTACGCCAATCAGAGGCCCCTTAACTGAAGTGATCTGATCAAGTGATCTAATCCAAAGGTCCCTTAACTGCCTTTAGCAAACTAAGAGCCCAAATAATTCTAAGTCCAGGCTGGTGCTTCACACCTCTTGCCAGTGATTGGTTAGCATGGACATGTGATCCAATCCTGGCAAGTAAGACCTGCAGGAATTTGGCTGGGGTGCTTCTGGAAAAGGTATCCTCACTAATAAAAGATGACACACAGAAGGGAAGTATTTAAACATGGTACCGTCTGCAAATGATGCCTAGCATTGCTGCAACAGTTTTGTACCCAGAGCTATGGCATTGCTGACATGCTGGAGATGCTGGATCAAAGCAAGGTAAAGCACCAGGGTCATTAATGGCAAGGTTGACCTGCTGAATTAACCACAAATGAGTTTTACCTCTGGACTTTTTAAATGTGAATAAAATTTTAAACCACTTTAAGTCAAGTTTCTGTTAATTGAAACTGAAAACACTGGAATTTTCAGAAATACAGTTTTGCCTGTAGGTAAGACTGCTACTTCCTTAATGTTTTATTTAAACAGCATACAAAATATCTCCTTTCATTTCAAGCACAGTTAAAGAAACAACAAACAATTTATAAGACCTGAGATTTTATGAATCTAAGTGATTTAATTTCTGGTGTTAGCTACACAGCCACAGACTTGATATTAATGATTGTAGAGAAGAACCTGCAACCTTTTGTTGTAGGAAGGCATCTCAGGACACTGGGATGAGAAACACAGATGCCATTAAGCAGATTAACTCTTTTTTGTAGGATGAGAATGAAAGGAACAACACAGAAAATTGGTGGAGGAGTAAAAGGACACTGACTTGTGTTTAATCAACTGAGATACACAGCAGCAATGATTTAGAAAAGCTTACTAAGTACTTACTTTTGGGCTATTTAGCTATAGAAATAAATCAAGAAAAGACATGTCTCCTGCTCATGGGGATTTCATTTTTAAGAGAAACTAGAGGTTTGAGAAGAAAACATATTTTATAATCTGATTTTCTCTCCATGGTTCTACTCCATCTCCACACTGGTTGTATGAAATCAGAGAGGAGTTCTAACAGCAGAGAAGGGAAGCTAGAGAACTGGACTAGGGAAATAAAATTCTAGAAAATATGAAAGCAGAACAATAAACTATGAAGAAGAAATGGGGATATAATGAAGAAGAGTGTGCAGGAAGGGAAATGATATTTATTGACTGCCTAGCTCCTGCCTTGTGTTTTAACATGCTACCCCACTTAATTTCCCTAACAATCCTGCAAAGAAAGTATTTTTGTCTCTATTTCACAGATAAGGGAACTAAGGCATAACAAGCTTATGTAGCTTGGTCATTTAACTATTAGGATTGGCATTTGAATCCAGGGCCACTGTGTCACGTTGCCATGAATTAAAAAAAATCTTTGAGATCAGAAAGTGGGGTGCAAAGTCTATAAGACTAAGGAGAAAAACGAAATCTGATACTAAATAAAATCCATATCTAGAATTCCTTATGTTCTGAGAGGAATGCAAGATCAAATGAGCTGACTTATCTGGGGCAATGGGTGTGGTGGAAGTGGGAGATGAAGGTGTCTGGCATGAAGCAAAGGGAGAGGAAAAGATGGGTTTCTGCTAGATGCAGGATGGATATCAATCTGATCCTAAATAATTGAACTCCACCAGAAGGGATCCTGCTATGAGGTATGGAGACAAAAACAGAACTCACAGGAAGTGCTGGGATTGAGGGCATGAAGGAACGGTTGGCCACCCCAGTGACTCAATACCTGAAGCTGTTTCACAGGGTCTGACGGAAAAGGGGAAAAGTAACTGTCTGGGCATGGCGGTGATCCTGAGCTGTACCACAATTCCTATTTGCAACAGAATCGTGATGGCTTCTCTTGGTCTCTATTTAAAGCCCATTTCACACACCCCCCCCACACACACACACACATTGCCCCAGAGTGAACTTTCTATCCTTTTCCTGCTCACTGTGGTTGACAGAATCAAGTCCAAGCTCTTTAGCTACTCAGCATAGTACATGAGTTTCTCCAATAACTGGCCTTAAGTAGCCCTTATCTCTTCCTACTCTTTGCTAACAGCTTAAAGTTATCAGTTTATTGTTCCCAGAACAAACCATACTGGTTAATGTCTTAGGTCTCTGGTCATGCCTGCCTAAATGTCTTTCTCATCTTTCATCACCTTGCTAACTCATTAGTCATCCTTTCCAGTACATTAATCATCTTCTTCGGGAATCCTGAACCGCCCCCACTCCTCTTTTGTGCTTCAAATAGAGCCCTCATTATATCTCTAATTTAACACATTGAAATTATCTGCTTATGAGTCTGCCTCCCCAAGAAAATTATACAATACTTGGTGGCAGGGACTGGGACTTGTTTTTTACCCTCAAGTTCCTAAAATAACTGGCACATAGCAGGTATCTAATATGTTGTTTTTTACACCAAATGAAAACTCTCTTCTATTGACCAAAAATCGCTCTGTGCCCTCATCACATACACAGTACACACACCTTGTAAACTGGGGGTTGGGGTAACACTTGTTACACTGTTTAATGAATTCTCAACTTCTTCTTGTTTTAAAAAAGCAGACAGAAGTGTTCTTTTTGCAAATATATGTGTGTGTATGTTTTTTTTAATTCTACAAGCAAAAGCTTTTGTTTAAATCCTTCAAAGGAATTCACTGCAGTTAATTCTTTTTTTAATATCACCTGCAAATTGAACTCAACCATGGGCCTTGAGGGACCATTATTTTGAGGTCCCTATATATCTCCTTGCTCCTTTTAACTTGTTTACCTCAAAAAGCTAGTCTGAGTCTTTCCAAGATGCAAGCTAAGTGTGGAATTGGAGGGTTAGCCTTGAGGACTACAACAATTGGCAAAAATAGTTTTCCCCTGAACTTTCAACGAACCTATTTACAATATTTAGGCCTGTTGTTAGGGGAAAAAAGCCCTAGGGACTGAGTTTTAGAACTTACTAAGCTGATGACTTAAAGTCAGCATGCTTTCCTTGGTATCAAGGCTAGTTGAAAAATTGATGTTTTGCTCTTGCAAAAGTATGTATTTTGCAAACTATGATTTGGGAGGAAATGAATTTTGTACAATTTACCCTGCAGGAATAGGCATAAGATGTTTTTACATTTTATTTAGAAGGGTTCTTTCCGATCATCTACATGTACACTTTCAATTGGTTTCTTAATAGGTGTGAAATTATAACAAATAATGATTTTGCACCCAGAGTAGTGAGTGCCCTGGTGCCCTGTGCATATGTGGACCCAATAAATGTTAGTTATTGACAGTGCAATATTTTTACTTCTCTCATCACAGTGAGTAGAAAAGTACTGGAAATGCAAGACCTTGTTTCTCGCTTTGGCTTTATAGTTAATATATAGTTAATAGAGTCAACTCTATTTTCTGGGCCTCAGTTTTCTCATCTGTATGAGATTGAATTTTATGCCCCATAAACTGTCTCTCTAGAAGTAAAATGTTTATATTTGGTATCAAAATATTAAAAGTTTTTCATGCTTGGATTATCTTTTTTTCTTTCTATTTTCCTATATTTTCCAATTTTTCTAATGTCTTTTATTAGCTCGCTATAGAAAATAAAAATATATGAAATTACATTGCTTCTATGCAAAGTTCTATTAGCATTATTTAAATGCAGTATAGACATTATAGTGTCAAGCATAATTGCATAAATTATCTTATTCAATTCACATATACACCCTAGGAATAAACTATTATTTTCCCCACTTAAGATGAGGAACCTAAGGCATAAAGAGTTAAAATAGCTTTCCCAATGCAACCAGTAAATTTCTAAATTAGAATACTAAACTCTAAATACAAATTCCTAGTAGACCGTGCTGCTCCTATTTAAAAATTTTAAGAAAATGACAATTCCCTATATGTATTTTTAAGCAAAATATAAAAAGAACTGGAGAATATAAAGAATTGGTCTAAAAAGTTAGTTGGACTATTAAGGACAGTGCTAAAAGAAGCTGTGATTGAAATACTTTAGGGCATTTTCTGTTTTCTAGTGGTTGAATTTTTAGAATTTACCAATGTCATTGCTGGTTGAAAGTACATTTGCCATCTGTAGTCAAAAGCTTCATCTCCTGGTTGTCCTTTTCCACTTGAATGGTGTATGCCAGTCTCATCCTTAGTGATGTATGCTGTGATTTCTATGAGTCACCAATCACCATCAATGAATTTCTCTTTGTAGCTATTATCCAGCATCAGTGACAGATTTCAAGCAAAACTCTGCAGATTTGGCTTACTACCAATTCATGCTGCTTGACTTTAATTGCTTCTTAATCCTTTCATTAATCTCTTCTGAACTTCTAACACAGTCTCACAAGAGTTATTTCAACCTTCACTCACTTCCAGCTCTGAGTCCCATTCTTCCCTATTGTTTTGAAGTGGACAACTTCCCTTCTTTGTCAAGAAGTTTGAAGACTATCCTATATGAGTTTTAAAATCTACTGTCCTCTTTACATGTCCATTTGTCTTATTTTTTTACATTCAAAGTTACATTCTCTAAGGTTAGCTTTTCCACATGTGTCCCAGCTGCCATGCCTTAATCACCTCTCCTTCTAGCATTACTAGCCTCCTTTCTCTCTACTGTACCCTTATGTTTTAGTTTGCTAAGTTGCCAAAATGCAATACACTAGAAATGGATTGGCTTTTACAATGGAGATCTATTAGGTTGCAAGCCTACAGTTCTGAGGCCATGAAAATGTCCAAATCAAGGTAGTATCTGGCGATGCATTCTCCCCAAAGGCCAGCTGTGGGTGATCCTGAACTCCTCTCTCACATGAGAAGGCACATGGCAGTATCTGCTAGTCTCTCCCTTCTCTTCCAGATTTTGTTGCATTCAGCTTCTGACTTCCTCTTGCTTTCTCTCTGCTCCTGTGTCCTGTTGTGTGTGCTTCTGTGGGTTTTTCTCTGTGTCTATCTCTATTCATCCATCTATAAAGGACTCCAGTAAAAGGATTAAGTCCCACCCTGGGTTATGCCCTAGTGAAGTAATCTAATGAAAAGGTCCTACCTATAATAGGTTTATACCTAAATGAATGGATTATCCCTAAGGACATGATTTCTGGTATCCATAAAGCCTCAAACTATCACACTTTCCTTCCACCATGTTGCAAAATACATTTCTTGACCCTGCACTCTGTATCACTCAGCTTCCATTAAGCACCTTTTCTTTCTTTAACTTCCAAAATATTCCTATTTATCTATATTCAATATTTCCAAATTTATACTATCCATACCCTCCTTATTCCTTTACATATCAGTACACACCAATACACTATATTGTCAAGGAAGAGCACACAAATTATCTCATTTAATTCTCACATCCACACTGGGAATTATCCCCATTTAAGATAAAGAACCCAAGAGATGACAAGCTCAACCTATTTAATGAGACCAAATAAATTTGTCCTTCCTCTTAACTACTTATAATATTGATGCTCCTGACATTATTAAAACTACCCTCTCAAAGACCCATGAAACTAGAAAATTCTACGCTAAGTGAAATAAGCCAGGCATAAAAGGAGAAATAGTGTATGGTTCCATTTACATGAAATATTTTCAGTAGAAAAGTTCATAGAGACAGAAAGTAGACTGTAGGTTATCAGGGGGTAAGGGAGGGAATTATTGATTAATGGGTACAGAGTTTCTGTTTGGGATGATGAAAAAGCTTTGGTAATGTATGGTGGTAATGGTAGAACAATACATTAATCATCAATACTGTATATGTGATTAATGTCACTGAATTGTATACATAAAAATGCTTAAAATGGAAACTTTTATGTCATATATATATTTCCTCAATAATATTAAAAAAAAAAACCTTTCAAATAAAAGTCCAGTGGTATTTGGGGAAAGACCTGAGGACTGATTCTAGAATATATCTGGAAGAATAAACAGGCAAGAATATCACAATAAATTTTAGAAAAGAAGGATGAAACCTATCATAAAATGACACTAATAGTGTGGTCCTATTATAAGAATAATTAAATATTAGTAAACATTAATAGAAAATAATTTTTAAAAGGCCTCAGAGACCATTTTCCAATTTCTTATGAAATGTAATGATATTTCATAGGTCTTATTCTTCTTGACATCTATTGAGCACATGACTTGGTGGTCCGTTTTCATTTTTTGACATTTTTTCATTTCCATGACTTAAAGAAAATGATTTATTTACTTTTAATTCTAGTAAAATAAATAGAACATAAAAATAATTTTAAACATTTTAAGTGGACCATTCTTTGATATTAAGTACATTAAGTACATTGACAATACTGTAAATTTCACCACTATCTATTCCCAGACTAATTTCATTATCTCAAACCAAAACTCATACTCATTTAGCAATATCTTCCCATTCCCCCATCCCTCTACCCCTGGAAACCAGTATTCTATTTTTTGCCTCTAAAAAACTCCTTATTCTAGCTATTTCATATAAGAGAGATCATAAAATATTTATCTTTTGTGTGGCTTATTTCATTCATGTTATGTCTTCAAGGCTCATCCATGTCATAGCATGTACCAACACTTCATTTCTTTTTATAGTTAAATAATATTCCATTGTATGGATATACCAGAGTTTGTTTATCTATTTTTCTGTAGATGGACACTTGGGTTGCTTCCACCTTTTGGCTATTGTGAATAATGCTGCAATGAACATTGGTGGACAAATATCTGTCCATATCCTTGCTTACAGTTCTTTTGTGTATGTACTTAGTAGTAGAATTGCCAGGTCTGAGGAGCCATCACACTTTTCCACAGTGACTGTACCATTTTACATTCCCACCAAACAATGTATGAGAGTTCTTATTTCTCTGTATCCTTGCCCACACTTGTTACTTTCAGGGTTTAAAATTTTTTTTAATAATAGCCATTCTAGTGGGTGGGAAGTGGAAGTTTTAATTTGCATTTCTCTAATGGTTTTAATTTGCATCTCTCTAATGGAGCATTGTAGTTTTAATTTGTATCTCTCTAATGGTGCAATGATGTTGAGCATCTTTTCATATACTTCATATATTTATTGGCCATATGAATATCTTCTTTGAAGAAATGTCTATTCAAATTAGTGGCCCATTTTTAAATTTGGTTGTTTGTCTATTTGTTGTTGAGTTGTAGGAGCTCTTTATATATTCTGAATATTAAACCCTTAACAAATATATGGTTGGTACTATTTTCTCCCATTCTGTAGATTGTCCTTTCATGTTAGAAAGAAAGATTTCTGCCATTTATCTACTTATTTTCTGTATGTCTTTTTTTTTTTTTAAGATTTATTTATTTTATTACATATCTCCCCTTCCCCCCGCTGCGGCGACGCGCCGAGAGTGGTCACTGCGCAGGCGCGGCTTTCCCCGCTTGTGGGCGGTCTCTGCATCCGTTCATGGCCGGCGCTTGATTCAGTTCGTGGGTGGCTGGCTGCGCTCCATCTGCGGGCGACCTGCCCTGCCCGTGGCGGCTCTTGCCCTGTCCGTGGCAGCTTCTTGCTCTGCCCACGGCGGCTCCGGCCCGCCCATGGCGGCTTGCCATTCTCAAGGCGGTCTGCCCGCTAGGAGAGGTCCCCGGGAAACGAACCCAGGGCCTCCCATGTGGTATGCCAGCGCCCTATCCACTGGGCTGTCGAGCCGGCCCCTGTATGTCTTGTATATATTTTTTTCCCTCAGTTACTCCATTACTATCTTTCTTTTTGGTATTTAGTTGCTTTTATTAGTGTACCATTTTGATTTCCTTATTCTTCCCTTTTCTCTATAATTTTTATTTGTTTTCTTAATGGTTACCATTGTAATTACAATTAACAACTTAAACTAATAACAACCTACTTCAACTAGTACCAACCTAGTTTCAGTATTATACTAACTCTTTGCTAATATATATCTCCATCCCTCACCCTTTATATTGTTATTGTTTCAGATTACATCTTTACACATTATATAAACATTATCAGATATTTTAAATGTTATTTTACACATTTGCCTAAGTCATATGGGGGGGGGGAGGGAAGCTGTTACAAACAAGAAGTACAATAATACCAGATTTTATATTTACCCATTTATTTATCTTTACCAATGCTCTTTATTTCTTCTTATGACTTCAACTTACTGTCTAGTGTCCTTTTATTTCAGCCTGAAGTAGTCATTTAGCATTTCTTGTATGGAAGGTCTTCCAGGAATGATCTATTTCAGCTCTTGTTTATCTATAAATGTTTTAATGTTTCCTTCATTTTTGAAAGGTAATTTTGCTGGATATGGAATTCTTGGTTGAAAGTTTTTTTTTTTTCTTTAAGGACTTTATATATATGCCTTCTGGCCTCCATGGTCGCTGATGAACAATCTTCTATTAGTCTTACTAAGGAATCCCTTGTATGTGTCAAGTCACTTCTCTCATGATGCTTTAAAATCCTCTCTTGGTCTTTGGATTTTTACAATTTCACTATGTGTCTTGGTGTAGATATTTTAGAATATATCCTACTACTTGAAGTTTGTTGAGAATCCTGGATGGGTGTATATTTATATCTTTCATCAGATTTGGGAAGTTTTCAGACATTATTTCTTCAAATGCCTTTTTGCTTCTTTCTTTTTCTCTTGTCCTTCTGGAACTCCAGTGATATGTACATTGGTAAGTATGATGATGACCCACAGGCCAATCACATTCTGTCTATTTTTATTCATTATTTTTTCTTTCTGCTCCTCATACTGGATAATTTCAAATGGGCTTATCTTCAAGTTTACTGATCCTTTCTTCTGCCTGTGTAAATCTGCTATTGAATCCATCGAATGAGGTTTTCATTTCAATTACTCTATTTTGCATGCCAAGGTTTCCATTTGGTTCCTTTTTATAATTTCTATCTGTTTATTTTGTTCAGACAATGTCTTCCTAATTTCCTTTAGTGCTTTGTATATGGATTCCTTTAGCTCCTTAAACACACTTAAGACAGGGGATTTAAAGTCTTTGACTATAATTTCCAATGTATAAGCTCCCTCAGGATTGGTCTATGGAATTTTACTTCCTTTGAGTGGGCCATATTTTCCTGTTCCTTTGTATATTTTGCAATTTTTGTTAAGCATTGGACATTCTGGGTATTACGTTGCTATAGCTATGGAAATCTAGTCCCCCTGCTCCTCCAGGATTGCTAGGTTTTTATTGTTTTGTAAGTTTTTAGTTGTTGTTTTTGTTATTGTGGAAGTCTGGAGCTATTAATTTATGACTTTTTCAAACTATTTTTGCTCCCAAACAGGGAAGGAACAATAGAGAGAAAAAAAATAGTTATTGCTTTTTAAAGACTTTTCTGCTGCATTTGCATAGTTTACATTTAAGTGTATTTTTTCCAATTACCACCTTATTTGTGGTACATTTGTTATAATTCATGAAAGGACATTTTTATGATTGTACTATTAACCATCATCCCTCATATGTAATAGAGTCCACTGTGCTGTACAGTCCCATGTTTTATCTTTTAATTTTTATGCTAGTAACATATATCTGACCTAAACATTTACCCTTATAACCAAATTCACATATATATTTCAGTACAGTGACTTATATTCACAATGTTGTCCTATAATCACTACCATCCTTTTCCAAAACTTTATACACAATCCAAATAGAAATTCTGTACAAATGAAGCATTAACTCCCCATTACCTACCCCCAATCCAGCCCCTGGTAACCTATATTCTAGATTCTAACTCTATGAGTTTTCTTATTCTAAATGTTTCATATCAGTGAGATCATACAATATTTGTTCTTTTGTGTCTGGCTTATTTCACTCAACATAATATCTTCAAGGTTCATCCATATTGTTTCATGTATCAGAAATTCATTCCTTTTTAATGCTGAATAATATTCCATGCATGTGTATGCCATGTTTTGTTGGGCCATTCGTTGGTTGATGGACACTTGGGTTGTCTCCATCTTTTGGCAGTTGTGAATAATGCTGTTTTGAACATCAGTGTGTAAATATTTATTCAAGTTCCTACTTTCAATTCTTTTGGGTATGTACCTAGTGGAGGGATTACTGGGTCATATGGTAATTCTATACTTAGCTTTCTTTATATATATTCTGGATATTAAGCCCTTATTGGAGATTTGGTTTCTGAATATTTTCTCCCATTGAGTTGGTTATCTTTTCACTTTTGTGATAAAGGCCTTTAATGCAGAAAACTTTTAAATTTTGATGGGTCCCATTTATCTATTTTTTATTTTGTTGCTTGTGCTTTGGGTATAAAGTCTAAGAAACCATTGCCTAGCACAAGATCTTTAGATGCTTCCCTAGGAGTTATCTTCTAGGAGTTCTCTAGTCCTGGTTCTTATATTTAGGTCTTTGATACATTTTGAATTAATTTTTGTATGTGGTGTGAGATAGGCATCCTCTTTCATTCTTCTGCATATTGATATCCAGTTCTCCCAGTACCATTTGTTGAAGAGACTATTTTTTCCCAATTGAGTGGATTGGCAGCTCTGTCAAATATCAATTGACCATAGATGTGAAAGTCTATTTCTGTACTCTCAATTTGATTCCATTGGTCTATATATCCATTCTTGTGTCAGTACCATGGTGTTTTCACCATTGTAAATTTGTAATAAGCTTGAAAGTCAGGAATTGTGAGTCCTCCAACTTTGTTCTGCTTTTACAAGAAGGTTTTGGCTATTTGGTGCCCCTTATCTTTCCAAACAAATTTTATAATTGGCTTTTCCATTTATGCAAAGTAGGCTGTTGGAAACTGATTGGGACTGCATTGAATCTGTAAACCATTTTGGGTAAAATTGACATCTTAACAATATTTAGTCTTTCAATCCGTAAGCATGGCATGTCCTTCCATTGACATAAACATGGCATATCTTAGTTGATCTCTTTTAGAGCTTTGATTAAATTTATTCCTAGATATTTGGTTCTATTAGTTGCTATTGTAAATGGAATTTTTTCTTCATTTCCTCCTCAGATTGTTCATTACTATTGTATAGAAACATTACTGATTTTTACATGTTGAGATTGTATCCCATTACTTTGCTGATTTTTAAAATTAGCTCTAGTAGCTTTGTTGTAGAATTTTCAGGACTTTCTAAATATAGCATCATGTCATCTGCAAATAGTGAAAGTTTTACCTCTTCTTTTCCAGTTTGGATGCTTTTTATTTCTTTTTCTTGCCCAACTGTTCTAGCTAGAATTCTTGGCACAATGTTGAATAACAATGGTTACATAGCTACCCTTGTCTTGTTCCAGATCTTAGAGGGAAAGATTTTAATCTTTTGCCATTGAGTAAGATGTTCACTGTGGGTTTTTCATATAGCTATTTATCATGTTGAGGAAGATTCCTTTTATTCCTATTTTTCAAAGTGCTTTTATCAAGAAAGTATGATGAATTTTGTCAAATGCCTTTTCTGCATCAATTGAGATGATCATGTGGTTTCTCCCCTTCAATTTATTCATGTACTCTATTATATTATTTGATTTTCTGGGGTTGAACCAGCATGCATGGGATAAAACACATTTGATCATGGTGTATAATTCTTTCAATGTGCTGTTGGATTAAATTTGCAAGTATATTATTGAGAATTTTTACATCTCTGTTCATTAGAGAAATTGATCTGTAAGTTTCTTTTATTTTCTTATAGTACCTTTGTATGGCCTTGGTCTTAGGGTGATGTCTTCTTCAATTTTTTTGGAAGATTCTGAGCAGATTGGTTTTCATTCTTCATAGAATGATTGGGTAGAATTCACCAGTGAACTATCTGGTCCTGAGCTTTAGTTTTTTGGGAAGTTTTTGATGATTGATGCAAAATCTTTACTTGTGTGGCAGTTTGATGTTGTTTATGAATTCCAAAAATAGATATTGGATTATGTTTGTAAACTGGTCTGTCCCTCTGGGCATATAAGAATATATTGGATTCAGAGGTTTCACTTTTACTTGATTAAATAACGACTGGGGCTTTGGTTGGGCCACGTCAGTAAGATGTTGCATCCCTGCCCCCTTGGTGAGCAGGGACTCACAGAGAAACTGCATCGCAGAGAAGGGAGGTAGGAGTTTTGAACTGGAGCCCAGGAAGTAAGCACACAGAGGAGCAGAGCAGATGAGACCAGAGAGAATCGAGCCCTGGGAAGAGAGAGAGAGCTAACTGACTGATAATCTACAGGTGGCCTTGTGGTGAGAGCAGGGCAGCTGAGCCGGAGAGAAACAAACCCTGGGAAGAGAGAAACCTGGGAAGCCTGAACTCTTGGCAGATATTGGCAGCCATCTTGCTCTAACACATGACAACAGACTTTGGTGAGGGAAGTAACTTATGCTTTATGGCCTGGTAACTGTAAGCTTCTACCCCAAATAAATACTCTTTATAAAAGCTAACAGATTTCTGGTATTTTGTATCAGAACCCCTTTGGCTGGCTAATACAACTTGTAATTGGTCTGTTGAAATCTTCTATTTCTTCTAGAGTCAGTGTAGGTTGGTTCTAGGAATTTACCTATTTTATCTAAGTTGTCTAATATGTTAGTATACAGTTGTTCACAGTATCTTCTTAGGATCCTTTTTATTTCTGTGCAGACAGTAGTAATACCCCCTCTCATTTCTGCTTTTACTTGTATCTTCTCTCATTTTACCTTTGTAAGTTTAGTTAAGGGTTTGCCAATTTTATTGATCTTCTCAAAGAATGGTCTTTTATTTTCTTAATTCTATTGTTTTTTTAATTTTAAATTTCATTTATTTTTTCTCTATTCTCTGCTTTTTCTTTCCCTTCTGCTTACTTAGGGATTAGTTTGCTGTTCTTTTTCTACTTCCTCCATATATGTAGAAAGATCATTGATTTTAGCTCTTTCTTTTTTTATTTATAAGCTGCTTTATTTCTCTAATGATAACACTGAAACATTGGATCATAATAGCTGAGGACAAAATGTAGAAATGAGGCATCAACTTTTCTATCTACTCATAACAAGAATGCCAATATATATTGTCATTAAACATTTAATGTTGATATTGTCTCATTATTCTGTGTAATATAATCATGTAGAATAAAGTAAGTAGGTGAGCCTACATTTTGTGTTAGCAGTAGGTGGAAATTGGGTTCTAACTGTGAGGAAGGTGGCCTCCCCACTCCCCCAGAGATCCAGCTAAGCTACTGAGGAAAAATCCTAGAAATCACAAGCAAAGGGACCTGGCAGTCCTTCTTGACATGTAAACAAAGAGCAGATAACTACTCTTACAAGGGATTCAACTCACCACTGCTTTGACATGCCATTTCTGTGTCAACAATCACTCTGGCAGCCTGCCCAGCTACCCCTCTACTGTATTACGGTTATTCCATGGGATGAATCTCAGTTTTGAAGGGGCCAAAATCAAATCTTTTATTGTAAGTTTCAAAACTCAAACTCTGTTGCTATGAATAAAAACAGCAACAAAATCCTATTATTAATTAAAAAAAAAACATGAAAAGAACAGTGGGATTAGTTTTTTTTTAAGATTTATTTTTATTTATCACCCCCCCCCCACCATTGTTGTTTGCCCTCATTATGTCTGTTTGTTGTATGCTGGTCTTCTTTTTGGGAGGCACCGGGAACTGAACCCAGGACCTCCCATGTGGGAGGGAGGCACCCCAATCACTTGAACCACCTCCACTCCCTGCTGTTGTGTGTCTCATTGTGTTTCCTCCTTGTGTCTCATAGTTGCATCAACCCATTGCATCATCTCGCTGTGTCATCTTGCTGTGTCATCTCACTGTCTTGCTTGTCTTCTTTAGGAGGTACCGGGAACTGAACCTGGGAACTCCCATGTTGGTAGGCAGGCCCCCAACTGCTTAAGCCACATCTGCTTCCTGGGATTAGTTTTGTTAAGCTTCCAAAAGGATTCACTGTGATGATATTCATCTGAAACAGGCTCATTTTCTCAGATCAGCCAACCCTTTTAAAATCACCTGCATGTTCCACGCTTTAAAAGTTGGAACACCCAGAGAACATATCACACAGGGGAGTCAAACGTCAGTAAGGAACAAGGTCAGTTTAGAGCAACAGCTAAGTTCAAACGTTAATTTTCAGGAATTCACAGTAGTCATTTGAAAGCACAAAAGAACAGAAGGCAGGTAATAATCTTGATGTAGAAGTTCAACCATGCATTTCAGTAAGATTTTTTTCTGCTCACAGAATAGGGAGTATAGCCGAGTTGAAGCAGCCACTGTAACTTTTGTGTGTCACATGACTGCACATGTGTCAACATGGTGGGGGCCCAGCTGAGCCATGAAAACCACCTCAGTGGGGGTGGGTATCTCTTATGCTGGTTTACATCACGAAGTGGCTAAATGGTTAACACTGTTCTGTTGCTATGATAACCATACAGAAGAGTCAATCTAAAATGAAAAGTTTTCATCTTTTAATTGCCACATGCTGGTGGCTGGGTTCTAAGGGAGAAAGTAGAAGTGATCAAAGCCTCTTGAAGCCCAAGCTTAGAAATGACACACAGACCCTTCTGGTGCTCTCTGCTTGTCAAAGAAAGTTACAAGTCTAGTCAGATTCAAGGGGTAGGGAAATGGATTCTACCTTTGGAATGGAGGAGCTGCAACTATATTGTAAAGGGTATGAATAGAAGGGTGAGGAATTGGGGACATTTTGGCAATCAACTACTACAATTTCCTTCTTTGCAGATTCACTCTCTGATAGAATGCTTATACAGGGATTTTGCTTGCTAGTCATTTTACATAATTATTTTACTTCTCTATATACTTCATAACATCTTATGATACATAAAACTAAAATGTAAATTCTTACATTTTTGTAATCTCCTTGAGGACAATGAATATACATAATTCATTTTATCTTTCATGGCACACAGCACAGTGCATTTCATAGAGCAGACCTTTGCTGAATCAATTGTAGGAAACTGCACTAAAGAGCACAGGGAGTGTCCTGTTTTGATGTCTTTTCAGACCTACTTGGCTTAAAAGGAACATAAAAAGTACTCTCTCTCAAAGTGCTTTCCCAATATTATTTGGATAGCTCATACTCTATTTGATAGGAAAAAAGAGCCAAAACATTAAATTTATGTAACATGCCAATAATCATCTGGTGCTTCTGGGTAAGAGATAAGGATTGGCTTTGGTGGTTAAAATGCTGTCCAAATGCCATCACTGCCAACAACAAAAAACCAAACAAAATCACCAGGAATGGAAGCAGAGGGGCAAGAGGTTCTGTCCTATGCCCCAGTGAAGTTAAAATTGGTAGATATAAAGTCATATAATCCTGTGTTTGGGGGTAGGCATAGGGTGCTGTAAAAAAAACCATCACTCATGAGCATTTTTCCTTAGTTAAGCTAAGCTAATAGTTTTAATAGAGTTAAACAAGCCTTTCTGTAAAAGCCTCTAAATTTCTACCAGGAGACCCAAACTACCTGAAGATAAGGTACAGATAAAATACATGTAAATTATAAAGATAAGTTGCCCTTACCTGCAGAATTTGTGAGACATATTACTCTTACAAAACTCATTTTCCCTTGTGGATTTTCTATATAAATACATGCACTGAGAGAAGATGGGGAAAAAAATAAAAGAAAAACTTCTTAGCTACAAGTATTTGCTTTGTGCATCTGGAAGTATAATTCTGTCAACTTTCAAGGGTTGGAAAGAAATGAGATAGGTGTATGTTTAACTATGGTGACTTTAGAAAAATTGGAGAAATGAATAATTTTTAGTTAGATTTTAGTTTATTAAAGAATATTCTATTTCTTTGGGTGATATGGTGTTTTACTCACAAGCTATTTATTTTACAAAGATTGAAATTGTTTAAATTAAATTTGAATTTTGAAATTTTGTTTTAAATGAAACCAAAACCAAGGAATACTAAGAAAGAGAATAGAGTCTCGGTAATGGATGGTATAATTATTATAGAGTATTGATTTAATTATGACAATCTATAACATTAATGGAATAAAATGATAATATTGATGCAAACTATTGTATTAATATAGTTTCTTCTTTTTTCAAACAACATGGTTGTCAGGTTTAGGTTTTACAACCCAAATTTGTATTTAGCTCTAGCAACCCAGATCTCATTACATCAGGCAAACACTACTGAGGAGAACAGTGGATCATGTAAATACCTTTAATATTATTCATGAATTTTACTCCTACAGTTGGTTGAAAATATGCTACAGATATTCTCTTATAAATGACCTTATTTAACTTTTGATATTGCATTTCTGCTTTTTTTTTATTACAATTTAAAGAGGCTTTGATTTACCTCCCAGCCACAGATTTAGTATTATTCTGTTTCTACTTTTTGCTCCAGTTTTAACTATGTTCCTACCCTTTATTACCTTCATGCCTTTTTTCCTCCATTCTTACAGGTTTTTTTTGGGGGGAGGGGGCACCAATTTCTATCAGCAGTCAGGATTGCAGGCTAAAGATAATAAGTTTAGCTTTAGACAAAACATAGATTTTAATGTGATTTTTAAAATCAGTTTATCATCCACTGGTAAAAATGAGACTGTTAAATACTTGTGCTCCAAGACAGCTTGCCAAACATTGCTGCTCATGTCACATGATATCTTTGGGTATATTGTGATCTCAAAAGAATGAAAAAGTCTATGCAACATGAAAACTAGGCAAAACTACTTTTTATACTTTATTATTAACATATTTCCTAGTCACTATCAGTAATTTTCCACTTTAGTGACATAATATTGAGCTGAGCATCCTTGGGAAATCAGATCAGGGATTGGGATAAAGCCCTAAAATGTATTTAATGAAATGCATTTCTCTTTCTAGTTCACTTATCTGCAATCACATTCATTCATTCCAGTTTCTCATTCATTTATTCAATAAATATTTATTGAACAAGTACAATGTTCCAGGCAGTGGAGATTAGAACAGTAACAAAATAAATTCTTTGATATCTTGCATTTTCTATTTTAGTTTGGGAAGATGGACAAGAAATAAATATAAAATTGATCAGGTGCTGAGAAGTGTTAGCCAAAAAATAAATCAGGAGAAAGGTACCGAATGACAGGTATGTGTTAGATAGTTTGTTCATGTCATTCCTGGTGGATGTTATTTGATCAGAGTCCTGCATGAAATGAAGGAGTGAGGAGTGTGGCTCTCTGGGGAAAGAGTGTGCCTCACATAGGCATGTGCTTGGTGCGTCCAAGACTTGTCATAGAGCCCTGCAAGGCAGCAGAGTGAGTGAGGAGAGAGTGGGAGAGATGAGGTCTGACAGGTGGCTGTGGGGTTGATGTGCACCTGTAGAGAGGAGTAGGGGTCGGTAATGTTTAGCCCCGCGGGCCACAGAAACGGTTCAGAACTTTACTGAGGGACATGTGAAGCTATTGGAGGGTTTTGAGCAGAGGAAAAGATAAGACCTGACAAGATTTCATATTTGCTACTTCTTATGTTATCTTTATGCTACGACTTCTGCGTGGAGAGGAAATAGATTATGTGAGGGGCAAAGGTGAAAGAGGAGAGAACAATGTTGAGGCTATTGCTGTGTTACAGGCTAGAGATGATGGTAACTTGGACAAGGCCATAGTAGAAGGGGTGACACAAGTAGATAGGATCTGGATAGAATTGAAGGTAAAGTGTAGTGAATTCAAATGAATCAGGGGCTTTGCACTGTCATGATGATTCAGCATTAGACCCTGTCTTTAGGTCCTTCAGTGATCACCCCCCTGAAACCTACTAAAACAAGATAAATAGCTCCTCCCTCTCCTCCCCATCCTACCTGGGTTTGCATCACCTTGAAAGTCAGATACAAACTCCCCAATCCCATTCTTCCTTGAACAACAGCTCCATCTCCATCCAGGTAACATTATAAGGGCATACATAGTGCCCAGGTCCACTGTCACCTTTTGCTCCCTGCCTGCTTGGTTGAGTCTATACTCCTGCCATGTTTCCCCATGTGACACTGTGAAGCATGCCACTCCTCTCTGTCCCAGGACCTGTGAGTACTAATACATTTTTCTTTCATACATCTCTGGTGTCACTCAACCTTGCCATAACAGCCTATGCATACAAAGATCTTTACAATGCATAAAACTAATGGAATTTGCTGGTATTTGGGGCATATGATGTGAGAGAAAGAAGAAAAGAATATGAATCATTATATAGTGAATTTTCTAAATAACCTAATCATCAATCCTTTATCCATTATTGAGAGTAATCTGTAAAATATATGTATATACTACACATCATCTAAAATACCATGCTGAAGGTAAATCAGCCTATTTAAAAGCTAAGAGTTATGTTTTAGTTTCTTAGGCTGCTTGAAGCAAATACTATGAAATGGATTAGGTTTAAACAATGGGAATTTATTAGCTTTCAATTTAGAGGCCAAGAAAATGTCCAAATCAAGGCATCATCAAGGTGGTACATTCTTCCCTAAGACCAGCTACCAGTGATCCTTGGCTCCTCTGCCACATGGCAAGGCACATGGTGACATCTGCTGGTATCACCCTTCTAGGTTTGTTGCTTTCAACTTCTTGCTTCCATGACTTTCTTCTCTCTCTATCTCTCTCTCTCTGTATTCATTCTGTTTGTAAAGGACTACAGTAATAGGATTAAGACCCATCCTGAAGAAATAGGCCACACCTTTACTGAAGTAGCCTCATCCAAAGGTCCTACCTGGAATAAATTTACACTCACTGGAATGGATTAGATTTAAGAGCATGTTTTCTGGGGTACATACAGCTTCATACCACCAGGTTAGTATTTTGAACTTGAGTTTTTCATATTCTGTTTTACTTATAAGTCTGGATTGTGTGAAATCCAAGGTGTGGGTATGTTCGGAGGGGATAACCAGTCTGGCTGGGCTGGGCAAATAACTGGACATTTTCGAGGCAGAGGAGAAGACTGTTGATTTTGACAGCAAATTGGCAACTTTCCACAATATTTTGGAATATTATTTAGATTCTATCTTATAAACTATTTCCTCTGTGCTTCTTATGAGGTCTACACAGCGTTATCTGAATGTGACATTAGCTGGTAGAAACTTGAGACCCAGGGAAGGTAGACAAAGTGGGGGAGACAGGAAGGAAGGGATCCTACTTTCTTCTTATATTTATTTTAATATTAGAGACAAAGAAAAAATAATTCTCTAAACAGTTTTTTTTAAAGCTAAATATATACAATGCTAAACATAACCATCAAGGAATATCCCAACGTATTTAGAGTTACTGATTATTGTTTAAAATTATTCAATGAAAACAAGCAGTTATATGTAGCTTGAGATTTAAAAAAAATCTGGTTATTTGAGAAATGGCATGTTCCTTATGAGACTATAAGCAACATCATGAAAGGGCACACGATTTTCTAGGCTCTGTTTCTCTTCCCATCATCGTGTCCTATATTTTCTTGATTTTCAATAGAAGAAGCAATTGTTTTGGGGAGCTGTATGCTGGCCACGTGTACTTTTTGACCATTCTTAAAGCATGTCAGGCAGAAATTTGTAATTAGCTGAAAAGGCATGCAATTCAGTTTCACTTTGCTGAACCCAATCTGTAGGATTGACAGCATGCCTTTAATAGATTCCTTCAGTAGATAATTAGACCAGTTAAAGCAAGCACTGCATGAATTAACATTTGCACTTGGGTATGAATATTCAGGACTACAGTGCTTTCTATGGTGAATTGTTTCCCCAGGATTTGCAGGAGTGCCCATTAGGTGCTTGTAATGCATTGATTAGTAAAGAATGGCACAAATTAGAGGGTGTGGGAACATCCCTGGAGTCAGAGATGATCTGCTTTTTAGTGGTACTGATGCTTTTACCTGTAAACTCTCACCCAGACAGCAGACTGCCTGCTTCAACTAGTCATATGCTTAGGTTTTGACATGCATTTTGCTTTGTATTGCTGTGCAAAAAGCTACTGTTTCCTGGCCTTTTCTGGAATTTTGCCATCTGTTTATTTCTCCACCCTCAATGAGATTTTTTCATCTGTAAGATTAGGCTAAATGATCATATGCTCTAGATGTCTTAGATAAATACATGAAAAAATAAAAAAATGAATCACTGGGTCATTGAAACTTGCCGTTGGTAGTGATAAAATTGCTTTGGCACAGTTTGCTAATGCATCGATTATTGGTTCAATACTTTTTCATTTATTTGGGATTTTCAAAGAATTTATGCTATTCACAAAATCATCTCTGAGAAAATAAAAACTTAAATAAGAATGAATGTCTTGGGGAGCGAGTGTAAATCATTGGTTGAGTGCCTGCTTCCCATGTATGAGGTCCAGAGTTCAATCCCCTCCCATGACCTCCTGAAAAAAAAAAAAAA
>PVKH010006897.1:9326-20753 GCA_004027955.1 Chaetophractus vellerosus | reverse complement strand
AGCTCAGGGCCAAAGGAGCAGATGCTTAAATGGGCTAAGTGAGGAAGTACAGCTTGCCTCCAGCCTAGAGTTCCTACAATGCTGGGGGTCAGGGCGAGATCTCTGGGTGCAGGTACTCGTTTTATATTTTCTTAAAATTGAGCTGAAAAGGGCCTATGTACTAGCAAAGTGTTTCCCTTTCCTGAAGGATATAAAACTATTCTAGCTCTTTTTGTCAAGGAAAGTTGCATATAAACAAGTCAACTTGTATGTTATACTGCTAATCATTCATCTTCCAATTGCATAGGAGTTAACTGAGGTTTTAGAAACATGTTGTAGCAGAATACTTGGAATACTAAGCAGAGTACTTAGAAACGTGCTAGACTTGTGTCTCCAGAGCAGTTTGGCAGTGCCTGAAGGGCATAAAAATCCCCCAAGAGTGGCTAAGAGCTACTTTACATGCTTAGCAGACACTCATTTCCTGTAGGTGGCAGCAGCAGCAGCAGGAGCTGATGTTTCTTCGTGTATTCTGGGAAACCCAGGAAACTACATCTCCATCTGAAAATAGGCTGTGTTGTTTCCTGTTTTGTATAGTTATTTCCATAAGTTTCTATGTGCAGAAACTTTAACGCTTTTATCTGTATCTGTTGGAGGCTTTCCATGATCACATGGTGACTCCCATCCTGGAGATGAGAAATGAATTGAAAAGTGGACTGTCAATTGTTTAAAAAATATTTCAGGTTTTTAAAAATCATGCTAGTTTAGCTACACTGATACAAAACAAATGGGTACCTCAATGAGAGCGTCTCAAATTTGTATCATTCCATGAGTCCTTTTCCCCAAATTCCTTAGACTTTTACGATGGTTAGTGATGAAAAGAAAGGTAGTTCACTTTGAGCTAGCTAGTACCAGTACCACAGTTCTGAAGGCAATGTTTCTCTAGGGTAGCTAAATTCTGATTTTTGTTTTCCCCTAGCTAAATATAAATATTCTTGAAAAACTAAATGGAATTAAACCCAAAATAAAAAGAAAAAAAAGAAAAAAAAAACTTAAATGGAATTGATGTTATACCTTTGGTTATCCTGTACTGGCAGACTTATTTGATCATTTTTATTTTAGCAAAAGAATTTTATAATCAACCTGTTTGTAATATTAACTCAAACAAAAGAGTTCTAGTCTTCCATGTTAAATTGTTAATAGCTTCATTTGCTACTTAATAAAGAGTGATCAGAATAAAGGGTAAATACACACCTTTAAAAACATTTAAAAAAATTTCCCTGGTGCCTAAAGTAAAAGAGACTTTCTCCTCAACCTCCCATCCCACTCTCCCTTTTTAACCCAGCATTTCTTTTAGGAAATTTGTAATTGCAAATCCTGTCTCAGAGATGTAGGTAAATTGCTTTAAAAGCACAATAAGGGGAGCAGATGTAGCTCAGTGGTTAAGTGCCTGCTTCCCATGTACGAGGTCCTGGGTTCAATCTCTGGTACCTCCTTAAAAAAAAAAAAAAAAAAAAAGCTCAAAAGGCCTCTTGCTTGTTTTGCATCCCAAGAATGTTTTTCTTAGGGACCATGGAGCCATCTCTGAGATGTGAACATCAAGGAAAATGGTGTCCTGTCTCCCAGTCTTGTGGTTTAGCCTGTGTGCCTGGCTCCAAATTGTTACTTTCCGCTTGTAGTAAAGATAACAGAAGTTTTATTTCTCCTTTGGATAAAGACAATTAACATGTATGTAACAGATTGTAACTGCCTAGCTATATGAAAGGGTGAGGTTTCTGCTTCTCTTTAGTGGATTACCTATAATGTACAGCAGACTGGTTTAATGCTTATTCAATAATAAACCCATTTCATTCTCTTCTACAATTGTGGATAGGATTCACTGGGTTAGCAGGAGATTTTATTTGTAATATTTCCCTAATAGTAAGTAGTAAGGCGGGATAGAATAGGGACCTAAAGAGGAAGGGGAAAGAAAGCCTAATAAGCCTAATAAGAGAAACTGAGGCAAAGGCCTGCTTATTAGCATTAACCTGCTGAGACACACAGGCAAATTAGGAAGGGGCAGCTTACAACCACACATCCTGCAGCTTACAGCACACACACCCAAAGGCTGTGTTATCAGTAGGCAGCCAGCAACATCATAACATGGCGGGAAAGAAGGAAGGGGCATCATCACCACCCACCCACCTAGCTTTCAGGTTACCTTATGCATAGTGGACAATGACCAGAGTCCCCTCACTGCTGGTCAATATGCCCTGCAATGCTCATGAACAGCATCCAGAGGCCAATCACCACTGGACAGCAACCCCTAACCCCCTAAGAGAATCAAATCACCCAATAGAGTTCCCCTGCTTTTGTCTCAAATATGCCAATGAGCACAGACCATGAAGTTCTGTACCCCCATAAAACAAGGGACCCCAGGGAAGAACTTCATATTTTTCTCCCTTGAAAATGCCTGCCTTCATTCCTGAAGGTGTACTTTCTGACTCATGCCTTACCCCCCAATAAATTCTCTAGTTGCTTAATGAATTAATCTGTTGCTCGTCCTTGAATTCCTTCTTGCGATAAAGCCAAGAACCTAGACACCTGGATGTCTCTGATAACAGTAGTGCTCTGAAAAAATAGTCTACCTCTGCCACAACAAAAATTTTTTAAAAGTTTTAGTTTGAAAATTTTTTCCAATGAGTGTTTTTTGTTTGGTTTTAATTATTAGGGTGATGGTTTAGAGTGTGAGTTGTGGAGTAAGTTCCTAAGGAACTGATTTCTAACCAAGTTCTTCCAAGTGCCTATCTGTATGATGTAGGCAAATCTAACATTCTCAAATCTCTGTTTCCATGTCTAGATACTGCAAAAATTCCAAACTAAAAAAAATAAATAACAAATAGATGTTTTTTTAAAATTCCAAATTAAAATTTCTAAAACATAAATCATTTCTTCAAAATTCAACAGAAAAATATAGCAGAGATTGGTTCTGAATCATAATTTTAAAGGGTAATAGTGATAAATCACTCTAAAGACCAGAGCCCAAATGAATAAAAAAATATACATATATTTTTATGGATGTACAAGTGCGTGTCTTTTGTGTATTTTCACTTATATATCTGCTTTAATAAGTTTTCTTCTCCTCTATCTCCGCATAACTTCTTTTCCTAGTTACTTCTCTCAGAGCATGCTTCTCTCCCAATCTATCCCATTACTAAATCTTATCAGTTATCTCTTCAATATTACCCAATTTCAATCATTTCTCACTACCTCTACTACTGCCCTCCTCTTACCATGCTACCATCATCACCTCTTGTCCAAAGTCACACAATAGCTAATTTACCACTATATAACATTTAATAATTAAACTATATTGAAATTGTCTTGTTTATTTTTTCATTGTCCTTTTAACCTCATGTAATTTCCATGGCAAGGACCTTTTCTATTCAGTTTACCATTCCAACTCCAGTGCTCAGAATGCTAAGCAGATAGTAGGAGTGGAATAAATACTAATTGAATAAATGAATGCATCCTTTCCAAACCCTCCTACATCTCTTTTCTTTTTTGCTCCATTTTCCTACCCTTTGGTTCTCAATTTAACTCAATATATAATTCTGGGATGCCCATAATACTTGCCTTTCACTGTGGTATATGCTGAAGGAGGAAGAAGGAAACACAGCTACACTGCAAATTGAATCAATATATGCTAATACAATGACAATGCATTTAACTGTATTACCTCACATTTATTCCAATATTTCCCAAACTACTTCCTTAAGTCTCATTCCCTTGAATCAGAGTACACATAAACTTCAGAAAACACCATCATTATTTGAGGACCAACTTTTTGAAACTCCTCTGATCACTTGCTATTCAAAGCCAGGAGGAGTACAAGTGGTGGATATAAATGGCTCACTTTACTTCTCCTGGTACTTCTAGTTTTAAAATGTGGTGAGGCTATATATTATTCAGGTCATCACCACCAACAACAAAAATTGGGGGCTTATCACCTCCAATTTCAATAATTCTCTTGTAATTCTTCTATGACTTCTAAAGACAAATTTCCAGCTAAATTCTTTGCCCTTTATTGCATCAGGCAACTACCTTTTTCTTGTTCTCATTTAAGATGAACATATAATCTTATCCAGCACAGTGGAAACTGCCTTTAAACTGTGGGGCCTGAAATATCTCTTTTTAATGTCCTTTCTGTCATCAGGCCTGGTAATTCCAAACCAAGACCTTTATGAATTAGCATGAGGTAAACTGATAGCCAAGTAAACAATAAAATACAAAATCCTAGTAAAGCTGTAACTGGTAAAATATAATTACTTGATGTTTTTCTTAAGGGCTTTCTCCAGTTTCTTCACCTGTTGTTTATAAAGTCTTAATTCATGCTGTGTGGGCCTGTAAAAAACAAAACAAAACAAAACCATGGTGAATGCACTTAAATTACTGAATAAAACTATAAAGATATTTAATATTAAACAATAGAGCATACTTTACTTGTCAAAAATAATCTTATTAAAACTCTAAAATATTTTATGACTATTAGTGAAGATGATTACTGACCACTTGGTTTCTTCTGTACATTTCCTTTCAAAACCTTTACTTGTTTTTTGGTATTGTTAATCTACTACTTGCTTTTATAGTAAAATATTTCAAATATACAGACAAGAATAGAAAATACTTTAATAAATACTGGTCTATCTACCACCCAGCTTTATCATATTTGAACATTAACAGAATTGATTCAAATCTTTTAACTAAAACATTATAAATAAAACTCAATGTGTCCATCATTAATTTCATTCTTTTCTCTCCCATACCACAGGTAACCACTATTCTTACTTCAGTGTTCATTATTCCTATGTATGTTTAAAATTTTTAACTGCCTATTTATATAACCATAAATTTATATATTCTTGTATGACAGTTTTTCAAACTGCATAAATGGCTTATACTGTAGTTATCAGTATGAGTTACCTTTCCACTGAAGTGTAAGCTTTATGAGAACAGGGAATTTGTTTTGAAGACTGTTTTATCTCAGAGCTTAGGACAATGAAAAGGTATTCAACAAATACTTGTTGAATGAAAAAAAAAAGCCTTGACAATGTCTATTCCCTATTATTCCTTATTAGTCAGAAACAACATGTAGAGGCATCCTTTTGTGGCTATTATATGTAAACATATCTTTTGTTGCGTTACATTATAAACTTTTTACTCTTCTCCTCTTACAATGCAGGGATAAGATTAAACAAGACATTCTAAAGTAATTTGAGAATGATAAACCTGTTGGCATTAAGACTAAATTACTTTGAATTCCAATCCATTCCTGTCTTCCTCAAAGTGTACTCCTATTTCTTCACTTCTCTTGTCTACTCATGCATTTTTGTTCCTTCCAATACATATTGTGAGAGAATAGCTGACAAAAGTATGAGATCCCCAAGGTAATTTTAGGAATAAAGAGGCTAGAATAATCCATTTAACATTCCAAATTCTAGTATGTGTTTACTTTTAAAGGATAAGGAAAAATTACTTAAGTTTCTCTAACCTGGTTTCCAAATCTTTTTGGAGGTTCAGCTTTTCACTTAAAAGTTCATCAATCTTGGATTTCGATTCCTTGAGTTGATTCTGCAATGACTGCAACACATTTCACAGAAAAATAATTAACTTTCCTAGGAATTATTTTACTTTATAAAAAAGTATTTATTAGTCATGCAGTCCCCATACTATGAGAAGGCCTTTATAACTTGGTGAGGTATCCAGACTTCTATAGTCGTTTTCTTCTTCTGACTGACTTTCCTCTTCTTTAAATTGCCTATGAAAATAAACATGCAATATACTTCTTATGAAAAATGCATCTTCAAAGAAAAAAATTCACTAATAAAAGCTAAACCAATAACCTAAATATGAATTAAAATTTATTCTAAACTTTCTACTTGTTTTCATAGAGAATGGTATTTAGAACATATCACTACCTGATATTATCATAAATATTTGTTTACTGTCTCTATCCTTAATTAAAATGTAAGCTCCATGAAGACCAGAACTTTATGTCTTATTAACCACTGTTTCCTGTCTAGAAGGGTACGGGGGCATAAAAAGGGGTGGTGAAACACTTACTGAATGAATAAACAAAACAAAGCATAGATGGAACATCCACATTCCTTTTTAAAATACATTCCCCACATATTGTTTTTTCCTTCTGGGTATTTTTAGGATGCCAAAAATTCATACGAGAAAAGGCAGAATACCCGGGACAGGGTAGCAGGCTTAATAGTCTCAGTTCAAGTCCCGACACCACTATTAACCAGCTGTGTTATTTGAGATTAATCCCTCAGAATTTTTTATCTGTAAACACAGGGAAAATATTACCTGTCACACCTATCTCATAGGATTTGTGTGAAAAGTAAATAAAAGATAGTTGTAGTACTGTCTTCTGCATCTCCACTTTGATTTTGTACCAGTCAGTATTATGTCTTCATTTAAAATGCAAAGTGCTAGCAAATCAATATTGTTGTTTTTAACAATCCTGATGCATTAACACTGTGCTGTCCAATATGGTAACTACTAGCCATATATGGCTATTGAGCAGTTAAATGTGGCAAATATGGCAAAAGAGACTTGAAGAAAGTATGTCACAAATGTCTCGAATGTGATTATTTGCTGCAGAACAAAATGAAAACGCTGTTGTTCACAAATGACAAAAGGAAAAACAGATAAATACGTTTTCATCAAAATTTAAAATGTTTGTGCTTCAAAGGACACCATAAAGAAAGTGAAAAGACAACCCACAGAATGGGAGAAAATATTTGCAAATCATGTATCTGATATGGAACTTCTATCCAGAATATATAAAGAACTTTTACAACTCAACAATAAAAAGACAAATAACCCAATTTAAAAATGAGCCAAGGATCTGAATAGACATATTTCCAAAGATGATATCCCAAAGGCCAATAAGGACACGAAATGAAGCGCAACATCGTTAAGTCTTTAGGGAAATGCAAATCAAAACCACACTGAGAAACCATGTCATACTCACTAGCTAGGATGGTTAAAATAAAAAAGATTGACAATAATGAGTGTTGGTGAGGATGTGGAGAAATTGGAGCCCTCATACATTGCTGGTAGTGTTACCATATGACCTAGCAATTCTACTCCTAGGTATATATCCAAGAGAACTGAAAATATATTCCACACATACACTAAGGTTCAGAGCAGCATTATTCGTAAATGGCCAAAAAGTGGAAACTACCCAAATACCCAGCAACTGACAAATGGATGGACAAATGGATGGACAAATGTGGTATGTTTATATAACGAAATATTATTCAGCCATAAAAAGGAATGAAGTATTGATATATGCTACAGTATGGCTAAACCTTGAAAACATTACACTAAATGAAAGAAGCAGTCATGAAAGATCAAATATTGTATGATTCCACTTATAGGAAATGTCCAGAATAGGAAAATATATAGAGACAGAAAGTAGATTAATGGTAGCCTGGGGCTTGGGTTGGGGATGGAGAGGAAGAGATAGGGAGTGACTGTGAATGGGTGCAGGGTTTCTCACGGGGGCAATGAAAATGGTCTAAAATTTATTGTGATGATGGTGGCACAGCTCTGTCAAACACTCTAAACAACTGAATTGTACATTTTAAACTGGTAAATTTTACCATATGTGAAGTATATATCAGTAAAGCTGCTATTTTTAAAGAGCCATTTGTTGTATAAAATATTTTTAAAATAATAAACAATGTTAAGAGGCATTTTCAGCAAATATATCGTGAATTTGATAAGACATTTCCTTTCAACAGTCAAAAAAAGAATCAACAAAATTAGTCAACAAAATCAGAATCAACTATCCAACAAAACTTTAAAAAATAATTCAACAGAATTTGAGCTTGTAACTTTGGCGAACTATAAAACAGCTTTTATTCTTGCACAAAAAAGGAAACCTTTTTAGATGGACAGATAATAAATTATTTCAGATGTAGAAATTCTCAGAAAATCAAGAGGAAAAGACTAAAACATATTTTATAAAAAGGAAAGAGCTTCCATTAAACCCACAAACAATTACCTGTAGTTTACAAGACTTTTCCAATAAGATCAAAGATCAAGTAATTCAAAATTTGAAAAGCTGCAAATACTTTATCCTTAGATGAGCAGTGTGCTATAAGACACTACCACTAGTCAATTAATAATTTAGACATGTAACTTTCAGCCTTAAAAAATCAAGCTTAGGGTAGATAATTTTGAATCATTTATATCCATCAAAAAAGAATTGCAGGGGGCCGGCTGTAGCCCAGTGGATAGGGTGCCGGTTCACCACATGGGAAGCCCCAGGTTCGGTTCCCGAGGCCTCTCCGAAGGGGCAGACTGCCTTGAGGGGGCAAGCCGCCGTGGGTGGGGCAGGGCCGCCATGGGCAGGGCAAAAAGCCGCCACGGGCAGGGCAAAGCCACCACGGGCAGAGCAGAGCCGGCCACGAGCGGGGCAAGCCGCCCGCGCGGTGAGCTGACTCGGCGCGTTGCCGCAACGGGGGGAGACAAAGCGGACACTGAAGAACGCAAAAATGAACACACAGCAAGAGCAAGCAGAAAGGGGGGAGATATGTAACAAAAAAAATAAAATAAAATAAAATAAAATAAAATAAAGATTTGAATTCCTTTAAAAAAAAAAGAATTGCAGCTAGATATGGAAAAAATAGTTTCTATCACAATAGAAGATTTAGTCATTTAAAAGGTTAGGAAAGTGATGCTTAGAGAGGTTATATAACTTGTTCTGAGCCACTCAAACAAACAGTAAGGTTCCAAAGACTATGCACTCAACATTCCCCATGTTTTCCACTATATTCTCTAAAATACCTGGCTTGAGCTAAAATGTATTTCTCAAGAGAAGCCTAACATACGAATATAGGAGGGGTAGACAATTTTAAATGTATAAAGACCTTAAGAGAAATGGATTTCAGGAAAGAATCTTCACTTTCCTTTCCTACAGTTCTTTATTTAGTATTGACAAATTTTGTGATTTTCCTTAAGTAAAAATGTACTTCAAAGCATGCCCCAAGCTCTCATTAGAAATGGGATCCTCACAGACAAATGCCTCCCCATTCTTTCTCCAATGGCCTCCCGAAGCCTCAGGAGGGGCTTCTGTGTTGATAATGAGGGATGGAGAGAAGGAGTAAAACTAGAGAAATCCTGCGTCTCATTTTCTAGTCTTCCTTAATCCAACTGGGATCATGTCCAGGAGATCAGACGTAAACCGCAAAGCCTTCTGCTTCCATTTCTCAATACCATTCTTTGAATTTCTATCTTAAGAGAAGGATGGAATTAGAGAAGGGGATAACATTTACTTACTATTTTCCCTGGGGTAACTTTTCATGTTTCTCTCTCTGGCATCTTAGAAGAAACTTATTCTGAGTTTAGTAAGTTTTATTTCCTGTTACTTTCCTTGGTTCTTTAATCCTATTTACAAACCAGAGAAATACTAATAGAGATAACTAGCAATATCTTCCATATAATATATATTGATGTATTAACATTGGGTAAACTTTTTTTTTTTCACACCCCCACCCCCAAAGTCTCCCTTGTCTGTCTGCTTGTTGTCTGCTCATCTTCTTTAGGAGGCACTGGGAACTGAAGCTGGGGTCTCCCATGTTGGAGGCGGGCGCCCAATTGCTTGAGCCACTTCTGCTCCTGGGTAAACATTTTTAAAGTAACATATCTGACAGCCTATCATTTAAATTTTTACATTGCCTCTTTTTTGAAGATTGCAGCATGTCTGCTGTTTTCTAAGACTTCCAATTAGTTAACTATTGCATTGGCATTTCTACTGCCTCACCCTGCTTCCTCTACTGCCCCAACTCTACTTCCTTTGCTTTACCCAAGTTTTCTCATACATGGAAGCAGAAAGGAACACCAGTCCATAGCATTCAGAAACTGTCCTTCACAAATCCCTGAGAGGACTTCTCAAGCCTGTGCTCTAAAGCAGATAGCCCCTAAATGATTTGTTACACCAAAGGGTTACAGATGTGCCAAGATATTTGTGTCCCCAGCCCTCAAGACAACTGGGTAGGGCCTGGGGTAGCCAAAGTCCTTGAGTCAGTTGCTTCTGGCCTTAAGCAGCTTTGTCTGTTAATCCCAATATAGTATACAAACATTATTTTCTATATGTTTCATGATGAGAAAAACTTTGGACAACACTACCCTTAAAAAAACAGGTGGTAAGCAGAAAGACCTCTGCCTCTATAAGAGGCCCATATCCATTGGTCTTGCTTCTCCAACTCTACAGGTATGTACTCTCCTCTGCCATGCTTCCTGTTTACCCTCTAAATCTTAGCCTGTCATTCCTCATCTTTTCTCCTCTTTCTCCTTTTGCCTCTCTGTCTTTCCTTTACTAATGTAATACTTGCCAATTAATTATTATATTCTCCTTTAATAATATTCCTGTTTTTCCAGATGATACTAATATTCTATTTGTAGGTCTCAAAATCTACCTTGAAGTTACTATAATATCACTAATAAGTTAGCACTCACTCCTAGATAGGAGACTATCAAAGTTTATGAACTGTTTAGTCAATGAAACTTGAAACCTTCTGCTTATGAGAGACTTTATAAACAAAGTTTAAGGACCAGCTGTAGCCCAGTTGGTAAGGTGCCGGTTTACCACATAGGAGGCCCCAGGTTCGGTTCCCGGGGCCTCCTTGAGCAGGCAGACTGCCTTGAGAAAGCAAGCCACCGCGGGCACGGCAAAGCCGTCGCGGGCAGGGCAAGCCCCCACGCGGTGAAGCTCACTCGGCTGGTTGCCGCACGGGGAGAGGGACAAGCAGACATGGAAGAACGCAAGAACGAACACAGCAAGAACAAGCGGGGGGGGGGGGGGAGATATGTAATAAATAAAAAATAAATCTTTAAAAAAATAAATAAATAAAATAAAGTTTAAATGACTTCTAATTTTCTCATTTGTAAGAACTCTATTTCTAATGTACCCCCTATTTTCTTCCTATGTCCCTCTTCCTTGAAAGAAACACTCAATCCAAATATTAGATCTGAGCATAGTCTGGTATAAGGCAAAGTATTTTACTTTAGCTAGACCAGTGATGAACAACTCTTAGGGGGGCCGGCTGGATAGCCCAGTTGGTAGGGCGCCGGTTTACCACATGGGAGGCCCCGGGTTCGGTCCCCGGGCCTCTTCTAACGGGTGGGTGGACTGCCTTGAGAAAGCAAGCCAATGTGGGCGGGGCACGCTGCCACTGGCAAAGGCAAGCCCCCATGGGCGGGCAAAGGCAAGCCCCCGCGGGTGGGCAAAGGCAAGCCCCCGCGAGCAAGGGCGAGCCCCCACCAGCAGGCGGGCCGCCACGCGGGTGAGCTGACTCAGCGGGTCGCCCCAGCAGGGGGAGACAAGCAGACACAGAAGAACGCAGAGAAAAAAAAAAAAATGAACACAGCAAGAACAAGCAAAAAGGGGGG
>PVKH010006896.1:0-20649 GCA_004027955.1 Chaetophractus vellerosus | reverse complement strand
GACCTCTACACCTACTAAGCTCTACCTGGAATACTCTTCTTCCATCCTTTAGGTTTCAGCTTATATATCGTCTCTACTGTAACGTGTATTTAAATTAGGTCTGCCGCCTTTGTATTCTCCACCAGTTTGGCTCCATCAAAGTACTTATCAAAATCTATAATTACTTACGTATTTTAGTATTTACTTGATTTCTGTCTTATTCATACAACAGCATACGATTCATTATTAGTGTCTTACAAATCACTGTATCCCTAACACTGGAGACTGGCATAGAGTAGCTACTCTACTATTTATTGAATGAATGAATGAATGAACCTACACTCCAAAATACTGGCAATATCATAATGTTGGATTGGATACTCTGGATAGAAATATTCCATTCTAAAAGTTTATCTACAAATCAAGTCTAGAGCATCTTTTCTTTTCTTGAGGGGCGAAGAAAAGATAAAAGGTACATAGCACTGGCCTTTACCACCACAACAGACAATTCCCTCTCTGCAGTTATTATTGGAAGTGGACGATACCCGAGAACCAGCACCTAGCATGAAGCGTGGTTCACAGGAGATGTTTAACACATATCTGTGGAATGATGAACTGGCATAGAACAAACAGCCCTGGCTTGAGACTCAGAAGACCTAGCCAGTGAAACCATGTGCAAGTCAATCAACTTCTCTGAACCTCAAAATCTTCATTTATAAAATAAAGAAAATGCTCATTTCATGTCTTGCTGTTGTAAGGACTCAAAAACAAACATGGACATGTTTTGTATACTGTAAAGCACTATACAATACCATTTGAAATTTTTTTTGTTACCTGGAATGAGTGAACAAAGTTAAGGACTTGCAGAGAGAGTTTTCTACTGGAATGTAAGAGGTTTTGAAGGCTGAAAAAAAGGAGGGAAATGTCAGAAATAAATATAATGACAAGAGAATATCTTACAAGCATTTAACTTTAGTAATTTAAATGCATTTATGTATTTGTACTGTTAAATCATATAAAAAATTGAAAAGCAATTCTAATGCTTCTGGTTAAAAATGAAATTTCTGCATGTATAATAATAGGGGGCAATAATGCATAAAAGGTCATTTTGAAATGAAACACTATATATATAGCCAAAACAGATAAGTTATTTTTTTTTAATATAAACTATTAGCAGATATGATATGATAAATATTAACTGAAAGACAATTTTTAAAATGAAGAGGTGGATGCTTTGAGGGATGGCAACAATCATACAAACTTCAAATATCCAACATAATTTTTCTAAAAATCTGATAAAAAGTCTGAACACACATCATCCTACCTATATTAAATCTTTTTTTAAATATGCAAACTGTTAACAATTATAGTGTTATTTTTTAAAACTTTATAGTTTTCCACTTTTCAATTTAGTACTTTTAATTTTCTGATATAAGACATAATGAACAATTTAAATGAATTATTTGTTTATCCAACTTTGTTGTCTTACATTAAGTCAAGGATGGCAATTATCACTCCTTCATACTACCCTCAATGAGAATACAATTCAATGATATTCTTTCTTGTTAACCCAGAAAGCCTCAGAACATTTACACACTGCATCTAAGCAGCCGCTCTCAATGGATCAGTTGGTAAATGAGATAAAACCTACAAATCACAGCTGCTAAGTTATACATGCCCAGTTCATAGAATGTGCAACATGAAGAAAATTTGGAAAGTTAGCCATAATTTCACCACAAGACTATCACCATTAACAGAAGTGTGTAAATGTTAAGAGAAAAGTGCACAAGAGAAATCTACAGTTATATATTTGTAAAGCTAAGATCATACTCTTTAAAAAATTGCAGTCTACCACATCCTCACTGAAGCTGGATAACCAAGTAAATATAATTATAATTAAAGCATGTGCCCAAAACATTTGCATTGCCTAATTTCTGATCTACTGAAAAATATGGCAAAAACCTAAACTAGCAATCTTTATTCAAACAGCAAACATATACAGATTAATTACTGTGTTTGTGTATGGAATAAAAGAAAGTAGGATATAGTAACTATTAACTGAGGGCTGAAAAATCAAGCAGACAAAAAGATGACAATGAATGTAACTCACCTCTCTTTTCTGCAAAGGCCATGTGTAGCAATTTTCCTACAAACTTTCCGGTTTAATTCAGAACTAAACAGTGGAATTCCAAAGCACAGTTCCAGAGGAACCCAATCTCCTTCTATTGTGGCAACTACAAAAAGATATGTTAACTTTTTTAATCATACATATATTTTAAATGACCAACCAGGATTTCTTAACCTAAGGTCCACAGATTCCTCCTGCCCCAGTGATATACGCTCCCAGACTTAACAAGGAGGCTTAGAGGGGTCAGTGACTCCCTGAAACAGGATAAAACATTTTGTTTTCTTTTTTTCAGCATGTATGTGTTTCTGAAGAGAAGGTACATGGCTTTCTTTAGTTGTTCAAAGAGGCCTTTTATGCAAAAAAGGGTATTGCAAACCATTTACAAGATGAGAGAATGAACTAATATATTTAACACAGGAATAACGAAATTTGTTATTATTTTCAGATCAGATTTTTATACTTTACTTACTATTCTGAATATATAGTTTCTTAGAAAGTATTTATTAAAAGGCTCATTATGGATCATAAACAGACAAATGACAACCAAATGACTTAATAGAAAAGTTAAAACTCAGAAAATAAGTCTAATAAAATTGCAAATAATTTTTAAGACCTTACCCGAGTTTTGCTTTGTTGTTGAATCCATACCTGCTTCCTCAATGACCATTTCAAATGACTCTGTGCTCCCATTTACATCTGAACCAGAAGCCAAATCAGGTTCGCCTTGTAATTCAGAGGACATATAGAGAATATTAAGATTCTAGTAGCTGGCATAAATTGTCAATAAACCAGTTCTTTCATAAAGATGATTTTAGGTAAATGTAAAAATAATGGAAAAAAATAATAGGCTTTTCAGAAAGTTAAGTATAGAATTACCATATGACCCAGCAATCCCACTTCTAGGATTTGGGATTACATACTCAAAAGAATTGAAAGCAGGAAATCGAATAGACAGTTGCACACCAATGTTCACAGCAGCTTTATTCACAATTGTCAAAAGACGAAAGCAACCCCAGTACCCATCAACAGGTAAAAAGGATAAACTAAATGTGGTATGTACATATGGAATATTTAGCCATAAAAAGGAATGAAGTTCTGATGTGTGTAACAACATGGATGAACTGTGAAATAAGCCAGACACAAAAGGACAAATATTGTATGATTTCATTGATATGAAATAATTAGAATAAGCAAATGGTCAAGATACAGACTAGAATGGCAGTTATAGAGGGGAAGGGGGGGGGTGTATAGAAATGAATATGACAGACATTTCAAATAAATAATTCATAGAACTTGGAAACTAATTGGACATTGTGGAAAAGGAAATGGAAGAGGCAAAGATAAAATTTTAGGTATGGGTCTGAATGATGCCTTTGACAGAACTAGAACGGGTGAAAGGGAAAACTATTCACTCTATTTCAGTAATGTTTTTTAAAAAGAGACCCCACTTTTGAAACTCTCACTCCATAAAGTAATTTAATCCAAAGCCTACAAACAAATACAATATTGAAAGTTAAAACCCAACCATCATTCTGTATTCCAAGCCTACAGCATCACTTTTTTAGTTTTGCACTTAGTACTTTTTCTCTATTTGAGCCACTGATATTTGTCCATTGATGTTACAGAATATTTTCTCATTCTTCAAGGGGGAAAGAAACATTAAGTATAAAATAATTAAGACTGTGTTATACTCAAAACCTATTATATCTTAATTCAAATAACCCAACTATTGGCTAACCTCTCTCATCAGATGCATCACTGAGTTTTCTGTTTCCAAGTTGACTAGAAGCATTCAACATGGTGACATATCCACAGAAATGTTGCAAGTCCACTTTGTTTCTTAATATTTGCAATGCTTTATGAACACCCATATTGACACGAGTAAACTCTAAGAACAAAGAGTTAATATTACATTAAATTGAACAGTTTTATAGCAGAACACCAAAAACTGAAAAAATACTTTATTAAATAATTTTTAGAACTACTTTGATACTTGACTTCTATCAAGTTTCATTCAAATGAAGAAAAAGCTGTGAATGCAAAAGAATGCTGTGCACCATCTTTACAGTCTTCAGGAGGTATTTGTTGTATCAGAACAAATTACTTGTTTTTATGTAAGCAAATAGGGCACATCAGTGGCAAATTCTCTAGCCTTCTCTCTGTGGTTCTAATTCTGCCTCAAATACTCGGTGAGCTTCCACAAGGAAATGCATTAAATACACATTATATTTTTTACATTTCAGAAAAGTCAACACCTATTGACACTAAAGTTAAAAATGTACTTGCAACCATATCTCTATTTATTTATATAGATATCAGTTCAAGTTCTCGTAAATGTATATCTCCTTTTTATAATGCACATAATAATCTCCCAAGGAAAGGAATCCACTAATCAATTCTTGAGATTTTATAAATTTTAAGATCCTGTTGTCATTATCTTATATCTTCAGGTGGACAATTAGTTTTCCATGGAATTTATAAAACAGTATAGAATCATATGGCAAGGTTTCATTTCAGAGAAGCACTCCTTTCTGAATGGGGCTACTTTTGGAAGAGAAGACTGTCTACGTACACATTTATTCACACCAGGCAGAAGAAAGAACCTTAAATTCAAACATGAGGCTTTTGCAGCCTAGTCATGTGAAAAGGAAAAAGATATTTATAAAATTCTCCTTCCTTTTCTCTACTGATGGAGGATGGATAATAGTGGTTAAAATTTTGAAACAGCAGTAAGTTCTTTAATAAATTAACATAAGATAAATTACTCAAGCCATTCACTGCTCACTAAAAATCCATGTAATATAGTTCTGAGAACCAGAAAAATAGATTACAGTATAAGCAGTTTTGCATGGAGCAGAAAATAGAAGTGTGCTACATAAATATACAAAAGCTTTAATGAGATAGCATTTTTCTTTTGAATATACATAGTTTCTTAATATTCAAAAGTGGAAAGGTCTCTTCCATATAAGCCAATAGGAAAAAATATTTTTGCTTTTAACAAAAATTCTGAGCAGCCTTCATCAAATATAGTTCCACTCACATCCAATTCCAGGAAGAGATAATAACTATTAAACAGAGCTTTTCCTCCTTAATTCTAACTAGCTCAAAACCCTCTAATAGCAAAAGTAAAATTTTACAGGAAAAACAAACGTTGAAACAGGAAATACATGCATGTGCTCTGTAAATGGCGTAGTAGACAAATGTTCATTTGCATCCATTTCTAAATTATCTTTTAAAAAACTTGACTAAAAATTAAAATATGAACCATTAAAATTCTACCATCAATCTATGCATATTTATTGTGCACAAATTAAGAGCAACTAATCTGTAAAATGACACTGAAAATTTGCTCTGAATATTCTGAAAAGACTCCAAAAAAAAGAATAGCACATAACATTGAGAAAATGAACTTTCTAAGAATAAAATCTTTCCTATCACTTGTCTTCTCCCTCCAACCCCCAAATAAATAAACAACAAAAGGAAACATACAGAAAACTTAGTCTCCTATCCAGACAATTATCTACTTATTCTCATCATCTTCCAGACAAATCAGTAGTCTTTCAAAGGTGCTAATGGGTCTTCTCACTCTATCAATTCTTTGTAGGAAAAGGCACATGACAGAAAACTACCTTTTGCCAATACTCTCTTAATAACAGTATACTAAAGATCCTAAAACTTAAGAATTTACTTCCTGCTGTGTTTCCCACCAAATTGTTCACATGACTAATAATAAATAAGTCAAATGGATACAATTCAAATGTAAGATACCTCCTTGTAGTTCAGTTTCATCAAATGGAAACGGTATATGTACAGTTTCTCCTATTCCATGCAAACCATGTCCCTAAACATAAAGAAATGAAAGTTGAAAGGTATAAGAGAAACTTTTTATTTCCAATAACTGATATTCAAACAATAAATAAGATTGTGCCACTTAATGGTATATTCCACATTAATACTTCATCAAAATGCTTTAGACAGTTTTCTAGTTTTTTACAGCAAGCAAAGACAATCTTATCAGTATATTAATCTATAAGGTAAGGTTTCTCAAATTGGGTCATGGGCTAAAAAAAAGGAGGTTGATTTAGCAGGTAAATCACGTTAGCCAAGTTAAAGACTGAATGAAATTCCCAGTGCACTCACACAATGGTTAGTTGTAGTTCAACCACAGAAAAATGATGGAAGAATCCCCATAATCCCATGAGAAACCATGAACTAGAAATGCAAAGCTCAATGACTTGCACTGAAATAACATAACTACAAAGTTACTTGCTGCAATATTATAATTACAAATTATTGGACACAACCAAAATGCCCATTCACAGGGAACTCATTAAAAAAACTGTTACATATTTTTTAATGCAGAAAGCAGCTCACTACCAACTGAAACTGAAAGATCCCCAATCATTAACTGGAAAAAGCAAGGGTCACATAAGTATGTAATTGTTAGCATATGCATAAAGAAACACGTAGGAAAGATGCAGCAGAAACTAATAAATAAATGTGATTATCTTATTTGGAGGAGAGATGAGACGTAGGAACTATATAGATAGTATTAAAGGAGGAGAGATAATCTTCTCTGTCCACCCTTTAATAATGCTTTACTTTTGAATCATGTGAACGTATTACCTTTTCAAAAATTAAATTTTGAAAAAAATCTGAGTCCACCCATCTAATTTCCACATTACAAATTAGTTTCAACCATCACATTCAATTAATACTGTTCAAACCTCTTGCTTGAATTTCAGGCTATTTTCAATTATCTAATAGGTATCTCCACCACCGGAATGTCCACTCCACGTGTCCAAAACACAACACAACACCTTTCCCTATCAACCAGCTTTTCCTCCTGAATTCTCTCAAATACAGAGTGATATCCCTTCACCTTCAAAAATCAAATACCCCAGGAATCATTCTTTCTTCCTCCCATATCCCTCTTGGACTTGTGATCTATTAAGTTTATTCTTGTAATAGTTCTTAAATCTATCTTTTCTTTTCAGTTCTTATTACCACCTTCCTGACTCGGCTGTCCTCATCCCTTATCTGGGCTACTGCATGGAATCCTAATTGGTCCTCTATTTTCAGTTATCTTTTCCCTTCCCCTATCCATTCTTAACATAGTCCCCAGATGGATCTTCCTGAAAACAAAATGACACATTATTCCTGACAAGCACCCTTTAATGGCTGCCATCACCTATAGGTTAAAGTCTAAGCTCAACAGTAGGACATACAAGGTACACTGCACGCCAGTGTCTCCCCTCTGCTTCACTGGACTCACCTTTGACCACAATGCCAACACACTCCATCTCATCCCTCAAAATACCGAACACTGTGTAGGCCCCAGCATAGGCTATGCCACTTCACATTTCTATCACTTATTCAACAAGCAGTCATTGTGCTTCTCCTCTAGGACACTGGGGGAATAGCAATAAAGGGGAGAAAAAATCCCTGCCTAGAAATTTATTCATGCTGACCCCTCCGCCTTGTGGGTTCTCTTCTAAATCAAATTTTTATACTTGGCCTCGTTCTCACTTTCTCAAGGAGCCTCCCCTAAGTCCTCCCTTTTGCCCCAAGGCTGGGTTGGGTACTTCTCTTTCATATTTTCTCTGTATATAATTCTTTCTCAGCACTCAGCAAAGGCTGAAACTGACTCTCTATGCTTACCAGACTTGAGTTCCTTGAAGGTAGGGACTATGTCCTATTTCTATATCCATATTAATTAGAACAGAATATGGCACAATCAACTGTAAGATGAATGGATTAATTAAATTGTTATGAAGAACCTATTATGTACCAGAAAGTGTACTATGCATTTTACATGTGTTTTCTCACTTCATGCTCAACAACCTTAGAGTATAAATTGCTTACCTCACCAGTAGTTCCTACTATTACTACTTTTTGTTGTTGTTATACAATAGATATTGCCACCTCCATTTTACAGATGGAGAAACAAAGTATACAAGAAGTATCTACAAAAGGCCATACTGCCCAATAAGCAGATGCTCAACATCATTAGTCATCAGGAAAATATAAATCAAAACTATAATGAAGTATCACCTTACATCCACTAGGATGGCTGGAAACAAAAAGATACTATACTTTTGGTATCATTTTTCTGTAAATCTAAAAACTTCTCTAAAAATAAAGTTTATTATTATAAATATTTTTTAAAAGATAGATAATAATAACAAGCATTGTTAAGGAAGTTGGTAAATTGGAACCCTCACATACTGCTGGTGGGAATATAAAATGAGAGCCAATTTGGAAAATAGTCTGGTAGGTCCTCAAAGAGTTAAAACATAGTTACCAAAGGGCCCAGCAATTCTACTCCTAGGTGTCTACCCAAGAGAAATGAAAACACATGCCTACGCAAAAACTTGTACACAAATGTGTATAGCAGCATTTCAAACCTGGATCTAACTTCAAGTCCATGTTGTTTCTACCACCCCATCCTGCTAGAGAGAGGGCCAGATCTGTTTCCCTACATTTCAGCTTTATACATTTCAAATTACTGAAGTCTGATTGCAATTCAGCAGAAAACTAGACAAAGTATCATCTTAAAAAAAAAAAGTAAGATACAAAATTGATTGCTACAAATAAGGTAACCATACCTGAATTAAAACTGCAGAATGTGTTAAAGCATCGTTCAACATCGTGAGCACATTTGAAGTAGGGACTACCCCAGGATCATGACCCCAAGATGTTATTAGTAATCGATCATAACCCTGTGGGAAAGAAATGAGTAAGACATAAAATGGCACTTAGAAGTAACAAAATAATTTCTACCCTCCTTGAAAATAATAAAAAATTCACACAACATACCTGGAATATATCTGGCAGTTTTCGAAGTCTTGTACCTTTGGACAATAAAAGAGATGGTGGCCCTTGCCCAGTGATATGATAAATGTACAGTTTAAACCAGACAGAACTGACTTCTGGAATAGCTGGTCCAATATGCTACAATTGCAAAACAGGTAGGATAAAGTTATCATACTCATCTAAAGTAGTGAAATTTCACAAGAGACCAAGTGAATAGCAAATACCTAATACCAATTGTTAATTTCTATAATCCTTATGAAAATAAATTTTAAACATTCTATTCAAATAGTTTCAATTTTATACTGGAATTAAGAAACATATTTTAGCACTGCAGTTAAGAGCATGGACTCTGGAACAGAATGCCTAGGTTTGAATCTTGGTTCTACCACTTCAGTCCTATTACCTTAAGAAGTTTACTTAACTTCCCAGAGCCTCATTTGGCTCATCTGTAAAATGGCAATAAAATAGTTACCTCATAGAGATGTTGTAAGGTTGTTCAAAAAAAAAAAAGGTTTAACATAGTACCTTGTATGTAATAAGCTCTATCCATCTTACCATTCAGACACTGAATTCCTACTATGCCCAGAGGTTGTATTAGAGAATACAAGGAAAACAAACACACACACACACACAAAGAATTATAAAAATGGTTGGTGAATGCAAATCTACAACCGCTTCTGTTGAATACCAAGGACAAAATTGGGGGGGGGGGGGGGATGCCCATTGAAGCAGCTAGAATAGCATAGGCAACAGAGTCAGCCCTGCTACAACAATCCCTTCCATTCTTCTACACTGTTAAGCCCTGAACTTCTAAGAAACCAGGTAAGATGTTAGTAGCATTAACTCCCACCTCATTGAAAATGGTACAGGCCACAACTTCCTTGCTAAGTATACAAATAAATCCAACTAATTTAGTTTTTAAAAGTAAAAGATCAGAAGTAATTTTCACATGACTAGAGTTCTAGCTTTTAAGCACAATCTTTTCAACTAATTTAGCATCACAGTCCCATTTCTGAAACTTTTACGTTTTCCTAATTAAATTTATCTTATCCCTCAAGAAAATCCAGGCTTCCTTCTTAGAGCATCCAAGAACATTCTTCTAAAAATATTGCATTCATGAATAAAATTTTAACCTGTGTCAAAAGTCACTGGAGGGTAGCAGATGTAGCTCAAGTGGTTGGGAACCTGCTTCCCATGTACAGAGTTCTACGTTTAATCCCCAATACCTCCTAAAAAGTCACTGGAATTACATAAGTAAAATATTATAATTAATTATATCTTACAAATTGAACATAACCCCATCTTACAACAGCATTCAAATGCAAAATTGTTTTCTGAGTTGGTGCTTTTAAAATGTGATACCTGCACATTGAGAATTAACAAAATATAACTGTTAAATCACTTCTTAAAGTCACCGTGAAAAAAAAAAAAGTCACCATGAAGGAGAATGAAATTATGGCACTACTGATCTTCTAAGGGGGTCTTTACCTGAGGGGTACAGCTGCTGATGGGCCGGATTTCATTGGTGAGAGGAGCCATGGAAACAAGCAGTGTGTAGTTTTTGTTCAGAACTCTGCTGCAAGTTGCAGGGTCCAAACCAAGAAGGCTTTCACAGCGTAGGAGATCCAGAGGAAAACCTAAAGTATATCAAGCATACACATAGAATGAATGACTGACAGCTTGAATCAAAATGTCTAAGACCAAACATTGATAAATGCCTTGAGATTTTATGTTTTTTAAAAGTTAGAATAATTCTACTAAGAAGTATCAAATTTCCTAGGCAGATCACTGAAGCACTTTAAGATTTAAAACTGAATTCTTTATTCCCTAATCTAGGAGAATAACTGCTTTCAGGCTACCTTTAACTTTACAAAAAGGTAAGAATGTACTTCTCTTTGCCTTACTTCCTCTCTCCAGCCCCAACCACTCCAGGATAGGGGCACATTGTGAAAGCCCAAGTGCCATGAGAAAGCTTTGTCCTTCTCTCCCCCAATCTCCACTCTCTACAAAGAGTCACAGCTGAATTTAGCACAGGGCCAAGAGTTCCTCACTTAGAAATATGTGCCCTAGACCGCTAATTTTATAAAGCATGAAATCACTCAACATGCAATAGTATTTCAAATATTCCTGCTCTTAATCCTCTTGGAAAAACCAAATCCTATTGCTCTATGAGGAAGGTTGAAAGAAACTTCGAAGATTAAACGAGTCCACTTCCCTCTTCAAGCAAGAATGCATCTCAAAATAAAGTATTACTAAAAGGACCTCTAGAAGCAGTGAGCAAAGCTAGCACCCAGATCTTGGTCCCCAGTAAAAGAAACAAGGCTCTAGTTTCTGGAATCAGGAAATGGCTAATTCCAGGGCTGAGGAAGAATACATACAAGATATGATAACATTGCCAGAAAGTCAGAAAGTAGTCAAAAAAACGATGGAAGCATGTCACAAGGAGACAGGGAGCCAGCCTGGCAAAATCTGAGATGAATAGGCATAAAGATACTTAAAAGACAGTAATGAATAATTACAAACCATCAAGAATATAGGAATCTATAAGTCCACACTAAGAATACAAGAGAACGCCGAGTATGAACTGGTAAATGTGGAGGGGGTGCTGAAGTGAAAAAAAATTACCAATTTCCAATCATCATTGTAAAAAATGATTCAAGCAATAAATCATCAATGGCTACTAAATCTAGGGAGGAAAACTTTGATGAGGCAGAGGACACTTGCATAGTCTTAAAGTATCTCCCCACAGAATGCCTCCTAGTTGTGCAAGAAAATACAGTCAATATAGAGAGGAGATATCAGAGAACACATTAACTGGGTGATCAAAATTAACATCATCAATGAGGGACAGATGAAAATCATGTGTCTCCAGATTTCATATCCTTAGAAAGACAAAATATCACTAGGTGGGAATGCATAACCTCAATCTAAATACTGTACACACTCAAGATGAGAAACTTTCCATTAAAATAAACAAAAAAGGGAAGCGAATGTGGCTCAAGTGGTTGGACTCCTGTTTACCATATGGGAGTCCCCGGGTTCAATTTCCAGGGCTTCCTGGTGAAGGCAAGCTGGCCCGCACTGCATGGTGAGCTGGCGCAGCAAGATGACACAACAAAGCAAGACAAGCAGACACAGAAAAATGCACAGCAAATGGACACAGAGAGCACAAGCAGCAAGGGGGAGATAAATATATAAAAGTAAAATAAATCTTAAAAAAAAAAAAGAAATTTTCAAAACAAACAAAAAAAGGAGACTATATTCTAACGAAACTGCAATGTCAAAAAAGACCAAAAGGAAAGGCCATGGATTTGTTCTAGAATAACAGAGATAAAAGAGACATAACAAAATGCAATACCTGATCCTCACCTAGATCCTACACCAGAGGAGAGAAAAATGCAATAAGGACATTATTAGGAAAATTGGCAATATTGGAATATAAAACCAGATTATTGTGTAAGTATTAAATTTACCAAAGTTGAAGTAAAAGAGAATTTTACTATTCTTAGAAAATACACTCTGAATAACTTAAGGGTAAAAGGCCATGACACACAACTTACCCCCAAATTCTGGATAAAAAATAATTGTACTATTCTTATTCTTGCAATTTTTCTGAAAGTTTAAAATATTTTGAAATAGAATGTGTAAAAATTCAGGAGTCTGTGATTTAATGGAAGAGAGTCCTAGAGATGACAGGAAGAGCACCTAGTGCTACACCTAGAGAACAATGATGGAGGCAGGAGAGTGAAGCCTTGGTAGATGTAGCTGTAAGATACGTCTGGCTGGAGCAGAGCACTTAACCTGAAGTAAAATGAGAGGTGTCAGCAGGTGGCTTGGGGAAGGGAGAGATGGAGAAAAAATTCCACAAAAACTAGAGAAAATTATATTTGATTGAGTACACTGTAAAGTTATAAAACAGCCACAAAAGGAAAAATATCAAGTATAGAAAATATTTCACATATACTAGGAGAGGAAAGGTAGGATGTCCAAAGAGATCATAGTGGTTAGAACATTATCTTCTAAGATTTTCAGAGCTGTGATTGCTTTTTCACAAATGTGGTTTAACTTCTAACCATTTCCATAGTACTAGGTTGCCAAATTACAAACAACGGTTTTTATGTCTGATGTGTACTGATCACAGTGGAAAGATATATTTTTAAAGGCAAAGATGAATGAAAAATATGCCCCCTCCCCGCTGCGAGGTACTGGGGCCAGGGATTGAAACTGGGACCTCATATGTGGGAAGCTGAGCTACATCGGCTTCCCTGAGTTGTTTTTGTTTTCTGGTTTTTCTTTTCTGTGTTTGCTTCTGGTTTTTTTTAATTTTGTTTTGTTTTTAGGAGGACCAGGAACTGAATCCAGGACCTCCCATGTGGGAAGCAGGCACTCAATCGCTTGAGCCACATCCACCCCCATGCTTTTATTTTTAAAGCAGGGCCTCATGCTATTTAAAACCAACAGATTACTAAAACACTAGTCCTTTTCACATGCATCAGAGGCTCTTTACACTTCTATGACAAGGTCACAGGCTTTTGCTTTACAGTGAATGCCAAATACTACATGATATATTCAAATCATAAATTATTAGTGACATAAAAAGAAAATTTCTACTCAAACATGATGCTTAAAACAATACTACAGAGTTTTTTTTAAAAAAGACTAAGATTAAGTTATCCTATCCAGTACCTACTGAAAACAGCTTTCTCAATAGGAATGAACCCTGCTATACTAAGACTTCCTTTATAAAGAATTAATGGGCTTCTTTTCTATGCATTTAAAATGGTATTTATATACCATCATTAGAAAAACTGAGAAGCAGTATCACTCAGATCATTTTCTGTGTTCTGTGGTTCAGATAAGGAACCCTAGGTAAGAAAAAGCGAACTTTATTAACAATTGCAGATTTGATTTTATGGGAAGGAGGCTAAATTATCATTTAGCATTGGAATCCAACCAATTATTCTAAGTAACTAAAACTACAATTGGTGCCAGAAACAGTCAACTATTAAAACCACCTCAACAATTTGAATTATAAATAACTATCTTCATAAAGGATTGGTTCAGGTTTACCAACTTAAATTACCTGATGGTACACAGACTATTAACAGTATAAAACTATGGCCTTAGAAAACTACCAAGCATCTATGTTCTCCCCTATGCAAAAACTCCTGTGAAGTGATAACTGAATCTTTTTTTTTTTTTTTTTTTCACTTTTTTTCCCCTAAATCCCTAGAAGGGAAGTACACCATTCCTGGAAGTACTGTAATACCAGGCTGATGCGTGGAGTGGATGGAGCAACCTCTTCTCCACCTCCCTGTTCAAAAATCAATTTAGTATGCTGTCCTCACATCGAGGACATTATCAGATATTAAACTGATAAGAATAGATACTACATTTAATCTTAGCCAAAAGGCCAAGAAGCGATGATAATTGAATCCTTTGATAATTTTTTAAATTGAGCTGAAAAGAAAGCCAGATGCTGATGATAGAGTGAAATGAAAATGGGTATGACTAGGAAACTTTTAGCTAAATGAAAGAACATGAGTGAAATTATTGTACAGTGGTACTGAGAATTCACAAAGTCCCAAGATGCAAGGTTTGTGAATGTCAAGGGACTTGAACCAAATGTTCTTGAACCAAATTCCCAAGCCTGGCTGAAAGTTAAAAATCACCTTTTTAAAAACCCACATTCCTGGGTGCCATTCCATACCTCAAGACCATCAATTCAAGGACAGTGTGAGAACTCCCTTTCAATCACAAAACCGAGAGTGCCCACTAGGGTAGCAACCACATTAGAGTTCATTAATACACTCAACACTGTTAATACTTCTTTCTTTTACGCCTTTAAAAGGAGACTATCTACCTGTTATTTTTTGTATTTTTAAGTACAATACTTTAATAAATACTATAGCCGCACATTTGAAGAGGAATGTCCTGTTTATTATTTTCATACAATGGAATCTCTCATCCTTGAAATTTGAGGCTTCCTAAATTAACTGAATTTTGACATTTGTTCACCTACTCAGAGCTGACGCCTATCGAAATAAACACTCTAACGCTTTTTGTAGGTACTAAACAGATTTAAACATTATAAAAGTCAGGCACATAAGAAGAGAGGAGAAAAAGTAAAATAAGGTAAGAAACATTAACAAGCAAAGAAATATCATGAAACAAGTCTCTAGTTATAAGTTCAATATGCTATCTACACAAAATACATTGCACAAGTGAAGATTAAATAAATGAGCATGACCTGTCTAATCTCTTAGAATTTCACAGGACTGTGTCTTAAAATTAAGTGTATTTATCATACCATAATTGGGTTGATCTGGCTGTGCAGTTTGTGCAACTAGATCTTTATTATGACGCAGAAACAGTATTGTGTTTCTTAGAGTAAGTGCATGATCAAAATATCTCTGTGCTTCTCCTTCACCAGTGCTCTGAACCTAAACCAAGAGAAAATACATTTTGCAACATATATCACTCTCGTGTCATTCACCCTGCTACATAGCCATATAATATTAAGACATTAAAAATAAGTAAATCAAAATTTTGCCTAGGCAATACTGAAATGAATACTAATGTCAATCTCAGTTGAGTTTCCAATTTTACTACATCTTTGAAGATGACAGAAATTACTCCAACCAGTAACACTAACAATGCAGCAAGTGAACAATGCTAAATTGTACCATTATATAAATTATATATGTCTCAGTTTTTATTCAAATAAAGTGCTTAAAAAACCCTAAAATCCATTATTCTGCTTCATTAAGAAAAGTATTCCAATTCATGGTCACCAATTGTATCTCAAATTCTGGTCACCCCCAGTCACAATTTAGTATCACTGGTCACAAAAGACATTGGAATATATGATTCAATAAGCTGCTCACCTATTCCTAGAAAAACAACTCAAATTCATTTTATAAGAATTTACTGAGTGTCTACTACATTGCTACACTCTATTTAGAAGGTATACAGAGAATAGGAGACAAAACAGAACCCCTGCCTTCACTGGACTTACATGTTAATGCATGCTCTTGTGACACTGAGTCAGTCACCTGCTTAATATGTAAAAACATACACATTCCAGAAACAACACAAAAAACGGAAGGATAGGTCTACAGTGGGGCAAAAACTAAATTCAATTTGCATTAAATTAACAAAATAACAAACTGAGTTTAATCAAGATCAGACTTCTTAAAAAATATGGCTAAGAAACCATTTTTAAAAGCTAAACTTCTGATTAAAGGTATTTCTCAGAGTGACTATGTGGTACAAAGGAGTACTGATACATGAGTGAGGAAAGGAGCAGAAGTGGACTTGCAATTTGCTATATTTGGATAAAAGACTAGTTATGGTAAAAAAAATAAAAATCAGGGAACCTCAACTTTTTTTTTTTTTTTTTTACTGGGAGGTCCCGGGGATCAAACCCAGATCCCTCCATATGGGAGACAGACACCCTACCATCTGAGCTACATCCGTCCTCCAGGAAACCTCAACTTAAAATGTGCTAGAACATGGTAAAAAATGTATTGAAAAAGATCCACAATAAGAAATGGTGTTAACAAGATGATATATAAAGTATGTAAATGACTAATTAATAAGTATTATTCCAAATGTATGTCTGTACTAATAAAAAGTAAAAATGCTATGGCAAATGAGCACTAAAAAAAAAGTTACAGTAAGTCTGTTTTTCAAGATATAAATGTATTACAGAATCATCAAAAGTTGTATAAACAGCACATCACTAAAGCACAAAGGCACCAAAATTATTAGTCAGGGAACAGCAGGCGCACAAACTATTTGCATACAAAGAGGAGGAATATGACAGAAGAAGCTATCAAGGGAATGAAAAACACCAATAAAGGGTAATCGGGATTTAGAGCTAAGGAAAACTAGGGCTGTACTCACGGGGAAAAAGGTGGTTAAGAGCAAATATGGCTGAAGTCTTCAAGATGCTAAAAGGGATAGTGAGAGTGGACATAAATAACTATGATACCCAGGGACATCGTTCCAGATATAAGATAAGTGGAACAAAAACGGCAAATAAAACTACTTAAAAGGTGATCTAAGAGAGCCACACCAGATAAAAATGAAAGGCTATTTAGGAAAAATTCAATTATAAAAGTTACATATAGACTAAGACTTCCATACCCCATTTCTTCACAATTTTATCCAATTATGCTTAGTAGATGAGGTAAACACAGCAGCACCTTAAAAATCACAGAATTCACTCATCCATTCAATATGTTGAAGTCCAAATGACTACCACAGTAATAAGATGAGAAATGAAATAGGAATGAGCAGAAATATAAGAGGAGTTCATCATAGCCAATGGAAAGGCCTAAGTGATGTTTTATCAAGATTTCTAGGGGTTGCAAATATTCTGACAGTCCTATAACATGCAATTTAGATTTACCTTTTCTAGTTCTACAAGAAAGCTGTCCAGAGACTCATCTGAGAGTTTGCCAACTTCAAACATTGTGACCGCATGACTTTTCAAATTCTGGAATAAAGAAACCAAAAAATAAAGAAATAAAATTTACCTTATACAAGTCTATTATTAAATTTCTGCTTTTCCTTTTTTATGTTAAGCATAACATCTTCAATTTATGTTATGCTTTCCAGTGCATTTAAGCTTAAGGGCAGATGAGGTAAGAGACTGATTCTTCAAATTACAAAAGTAACACTCACTAAAAAGTTATTTACATGCCTTTAAGGAACATAAATCACAGTTACATTTTCAAGAATAAATCTAGTACTTAAAAAAAATATATATGTATATATATATAAGCACTAAACTATTTTACTTCTAATCTTTTTTAAAAACATTTTCATATTTAAAAAGAATTTGACTTACTGGTGAAAGATTTCCCATCATTAAAAAAGCAGTAAGAGTTGAGTCAAATAGGAATGCTATACGCTTTGTATATCCTGTAGACAGACTCAAACTGCTTACACTGGCTGTGTCAGCTGAAAAATATACCATAATTTAAAATCAAGTAAATGAAAATTATTCTATGTTTATCATTTGGAATGTGAAAGTATTTCATTTCAACTTCATTTGATAACCAGAAAGTACAGTTAAATATAAGCAATATTATAGTCAAGAGGTCCCAGTCCTGTCTCCAAGCACACAAAAAATTAAAAATTTTAAAAGGTACTCACTTTTATAGTAAATTTCTTAAAAAAACAATAATAAACCAAGAAGATTACTGTCAAATTAGTGAGACTAGTCTAATCTCTTCAGAAAAAAGCCACGTGAGACCTCAGGTAACAGAGCTATTTTGGGTAGAAATGGGAGAAAGGCTCTGCTGTGCTCTTCGCCTCCAACACTAACTGTGCACTGCCCACTCGCCCATTATGCTTTGCCTCCCCTTCGTGCTAAGCCCATGCTATTCCCTTGGGCTGAAATGGCTTTTCCTCACTGAGCAGCTGGCATGCTCTTATTCACTCTTAGCCCAAGTAGCACCTCAAGGAAGACTTCCCTAATCTCTCCAGGCAGTAAGAAGTCTCTTCCTCTTTGCTTCCCACAAGAAGTAAAACTTCTCACAATGTCGAAGGTTTTCTGGTTATACTGATTTCTCTCTTCCTTGACTGTTAATTCTTAGAAAGAAGGCAACATTATCTTGTCATTTGCGTGCCTCTAAGACCTAGCACAGCGCCCAACAAACGGTAAGCACTCAAAAGACTTTATTTGGAATGAATGAAATCTAAAACAAAACTATAAAATAACTTTGTCTAGACAGTAAACTATGAGTTTATATAGTTTATATATAAACATAAGCCGTATCTATATACGGCTCTAAATTAAACTGAGTTACCACTAACCTGGATCTTCTTGACTATTTGTATCAGTATCAGTAGCTGACGACGTTTCCTGCACAGGACTCCTACTTTCACCACCATCCCATGACAGGAGCATCTTTTGTGGATCTAAAGTACTCCTATTAATGAAGAATAAAATTTAAAAATCATATAAATGATCTTACAAACATAGCTACTGAAATTAGTACTTAAATTATAAACAATCCACATAAATCCAGTCCTATACTCAAGGCCAAAAAATGCTCTGTCCACATACAGCAAATGTCTTTAACCAAGACCTATGGATACGCTTTAGGGAATTTAAGCACCCTTCAAAATTATACATAAAATATTGTATACGCTTTTTTGGGGGGCAGGGGGAGAGGGTTCTTAGCTCTCATGAGATTCTAAAAAAGATCCATTACACACAAAAGATTAAAATCTACTAATATACAAAGTTCACCTCAACTGACAGGTTGAATAAGAAGAATTTTTAAATGATTTTTTTTCAAAAAGAAACTCTAACATCTCATACGGAATAAATGAGTTACTTTAATCTGTTTACAGATGGAACATTCCTCCATGATGAATGAAGTTGATCCAAATTTATTATTTGTCCCTTCTTATGGGCAAAGCCCAATCGGCAATACATTGAAACAGCATTCTGAAAGGAATATAAAGAAAATTAACATTTAAAAGAAAACGAGATATCAGAATACGTGTAGGGGAAAAATACTGCAGTAGGCTCTGACTATAGTGATTCTTAAACATTTTTGCTTCATAACTAGAAAAAACAACTTTCAGGAGGCCTGTTCTTTAGCTAAGGCCTTCATATATGTATGGGAAGGGATGCCTCCAACTCTCTAATACTGCTCTACTCTAGAGCTACCCCCCAAAAAGGAGTTGCTAGTTTATTAGGCCTTTATTACAAGATACTGATCAGGCTTCTTCCTGACATTGACAGAGGTGTGAGTGCTCTCTTCCACTACTCCATCAGTAGAAGACTGATTCGGGAGTCCCCATCTTGCTTTTTGGTCTTTGCAAGCACTCCTTTATTATATAGTAAATAAGAATCTCAATGCCTCAGTTTCTCAATACCTTACCAAGACAAAAATATATTAGTAAAATCCATGCAGTATTCATGTTTTAAGTGAAAACAGTATAAAAATAACACACCTTAACCAGGGATAAGTCTATCTCGAGGACATTTGCAAGCTGGAAAATAACAGGAAAAATTATTTTTAGACACTTAGAATCATCAGTATATTACACAGCTGTAATAGATGTGAATTTATCATGATCAACAAAATGTTAACTAAATAATTGAAAGACTGGATAAATTTTGAATTGAGAACTTCCTTCTTTCCGTCATCTCTAAGAGTCTCAAGATTCCTGTGATGGTTAGGTTCATGTGCCAACTTGGCCAGGTAATGGTGCCCAGCTGTTAGGTTAAGCAAGCACTTGTCTAATTGTTACTGTGAGGACATTTTGTGGACTTAAATCATCAGTAAGTTGATTGCATCTATGGCTGATTACTACATCTGTAGTCAACTGAGGAGACTGCTTTCAGCAACGAGAGATGTCTCATCCAATCAGTTGAGGCCCTTAAAAGGAGACGTGATTATTTAAGCTGTCAGAAGAGAGGAGCCCCCAGAAGCTGAGAGAGAAAAGTCCTGGAAGCCTGAAGCTAAAATCAACGGAAGGGGCCGGCTGGATAGCCCAATGGATAGGGCGCCGGCATACCACATCGGAGGCCCCGGGTTCGGTTCCCGGGGACCTCTCCTAGCGGGCAAACCACCTTGAGAATGGCAAGCCGCCATGGGCGGGCCAGAGCCGCCGTGGGCAGGGCAAAAAGCTGCCACGGACAGGCAAAGCCGCCACGGGCAAGGCAGGTCGCCCGCGAATGGAGCGCAGCCAGCCAC